>JAYJLV010055383.1:0-18765 GCA_036873485.1 Torymus texanus
GTGTGTGTGTGTGTGTGTGTGTGTGTGTGTGTGTGTGTGTGTGTGTATATATATATATATATGCACCTTCAATAAAACGTCATTACATGAAATTTAATTTAAATTCGAATCTCAGCAACGCGTAACGCTTCTCTCGCGCGCTTTCTCCAATCCCAAATTAACATTAACACTACTTTAAACCTATAAAAAAAACACATAAACTAACGTGTAAAAATACATTTTCAATTCGATTAACTATATATATATATTGGAAACCGCGTCTCCGAAAGGCGTCGTCTTTCAACGGAAAATCCAACGGAAAATCCAACCGATTTAGCCGTCACGCTCGCTTTCACATTCTCCGCGTGCAATTTCCTCGGATGACAAAAATTTCACCGCGAGTTACTAGTATATACACGTATATATAGATACCCGTATATCTTTGGTGTATCACCGGTAATGACATTATGCGCCACGATGCAGAAATTTCTGGATTAGAGACTCGTCGTCGCCGCTGCCGCGTGAGCAATCGAAATTCATTACGAGTCATATCGGTAACGAGGTGAGGAGACTGAAGGTAGACGAGGCGTTATCACAGGCACATTATTGAATCTCGGCGGGAGATATAATAACAAAAGCCGCGGTGCATGTAAACGTGCGAGATGATGAAAAACCGTTTGTGATGTGTGTGTGTATGTATATAAAAATTAGTTTAATTTTATCGCTCGTAAACGTGCGTCATAATCCGTTGGATTTAATATCTGATTCTGTAATTATAGGATTCCATATATATATATAGTAGATTGTGTGCGATGTTGCGTAAAACGTCACAAATAATAAATGCGAAGAGAAATGACGTTTGAGTGACAAAAATGACTATTTTTTTAATTTATTAATATTCACTGTCAATTATATATATATAAAGATATAACATCAAAATGCATGACTTTTATGTTACCGATTTTTAATAAAGTATCACCGTTTGAACGATACTTCACCGCAAATACTATTAAAATACTGAAGAATTATGACACTTTCGCTCATTAACATCTTTATTACCGACAAGTAAGAAGCCAGCCACGTGACATGTTTATCAATGAAAATTGATGCAATGTGAAAGGAATTTCATCTACTACGTATCTAACGATCTCGTGACACGTGATCAAGTACGCGGATACATATACGTCAATGCAACTTTAACGCTACACTTCTACTCTCTAAAGTTGTATTAGTGAAAAATCCACTAAAGATTAATTAAAATTGCTCCACCGAAACATTAGTGAATATACACTAATAAAATAGTAAATATTCACTAATCCTTAGTGGAAATATATGAAAATATTCACTATACAAAATAGTGAAACTAATTCAACTTTAGAGAGTAAGATATAACTACATATACCGTCTATTAATACTTATGCGATACCATTTTATCTTCATAGTTCACAGATACCCAACAATTCACCAATTCACCTACACTATATACATAAAATTACACTCCCCACTCTCTATCCCGACAAACCTATAATCTCACCGATAAGATACAAATGTCAAGTGTATCATACACTACCACCATGTTATATACACTCCAAGTTCAAGGCGATCTATAATAGCTCTATAAACACATACAACAAATCAATCAATACAATATATTGACTTACCGACATGCGAATGCCAGAAATGCGATCCCGGATTAGCAGCGACGAAGTCGTAACGAAACGTGTCTCCTGGTAGGATCGGACACTGACTCACGTACGGCGTGCCGTCCATGTAAGGGTTGCGACGCATATGCTGTCCATGCCAGTGCAACGTCGTACTGTCAGCGTGAAGCATATTCACTGCGTCCACGATTATTCGGTCGCCCTCGCAGACCTACGGTTATAAATTGACGTGACTGAAATGTTTATTGGACGAATGTATATGTGTATAAGTATGACTAATGAGTTTAGAGGGTAGGAAATGATGTAATGTAAGAAGTTATATATGTTATAGGAAAAAAGTGAGGTACTATAATAAAGGCATCTGAATCCGTAGAATTGAAAAAAAGTGTGGGTATTAAAGAAATATCGTAGTATTATAAAAAAGGAATTGTATGTGCAATTATCTGCTATAGTTATAAGTGCAAAAAGAAAATTAACGGATTCTCAAAAGACGATGAGGCTGCACGTGCTGCTATCGTCCAAAATGCGGTACACTAGATATGCTAAATTAATAATTATGGTGAAGGTCTGTTGTAAAAAAACACCTTTGCAAGTAATAAGTTGAAAGATTCCCAGAAGATACATAAAATTATCTTTAAGTCATAACAGATGTAATCTTGCGAACGTAATATTGCTTGGATTCAATGAATACTGAGCAATTGAATGATCGTTTTAAAATATGTGTACAGTAATATATTTAAATATACTGTAATACATTTAAATTATTATTATAGTAAAACACTGTTTTAGTTTAAAAGAAAACAACTTTTGGCTTGGTTAAAATTATTTTTTATTAATTAAAAGATCGAACCATGTTCATTATAGAATTTATGCATCTCCGATATGAATTTAAAGTTTCAAGATCAAGAATAAGATTACCATCGTACCGATGAAACGGGGGAATCATCGCCGGCCAATTAAACGTTCATATCATTCATCGATGATTTATTTTATAACATTAATATATGTACATATGTTACATCGCTCCGCACTCATTACAATCACAATCGTTTCTCATTTTCCCTATTTTATTGGAAATCAAAAAGTTTATGCTTCTTCTGACAAATCGCGCCGACGCGATGAACGTTCGTTGAATCACTTGCGTATAACACCGATGTTAAAATTATTTGCTCATTAGAAACACAAATTTACGGGACGACTGTATATTATACCGGAAAAAAAGAATGATGAAAACGATTGTAATAAGAATTCATTAAATCGAGATTCTATGAATGAGTTGTCGGCACGATAATAATGAGACGCCGACGCCTCGCATTGCTACTACGATATGGACTGAATTTATTTCGCGCTTCGCTACGTACACTCGTCTTCCTGCTTTTGCTCGCACGTGCCGTGATCTGACCATAATTACACGAGAAATCATGTGTGAGTGAGTAGTAGTCGATCGGTTATGGAAAAAGATGGATTTTTCTTTCTACAGTAGATATGCAGTCATCGAGATGAACTATAAAATTTTAAACGAGCCTGAGGGCAAAAAAAAACGTTTACGTGTATAGGAAGAATGTGCATATGTCATGGATAATTTGAGCTTTTTTATCGCCACTAAAGTGCCATAAGAATCTTCCTTAATAATTTATTAACAAATTACGCTTAAGCTTTTTTTTTCTGCTTGGTGAGCGAATTTACGAGTTTGTATCATTACAACAATAGTTAGCACGAGGATATATAAACTGTTGGCGCGTAACCGCTTAAAAAGTTCCACGAATTTTAATTTACAGTAGCCGACGATGTTTTCACTCGAGTGACTAAACATCAATTAAAATCAGTTTGCAATGTTTGGTCTCGTTATATTCGCGCTACATTATATATGGATAGGAAAATTAATGTTCAACAGTTTCCAAACAAAGGAATCTTTTATAAATCATTCGGCATATCAATCGATAACAGACAGATGCGCGCATGACATTACAAAAACATATTCCAAAACCGCCGTTCAAATAAAAATGCGCATAATTTATCGAAAAAACGTAGATACGTGTATCCTTATATCAACGCTCATATTACGAAATTCGCAGAAAGATTTAGTAACACACCTCTATTTTTAACCAATATAATATACTAAAATTTTATATACCCACACGCGGATGTCTATAATATATATATAACGTATAACGGCCGAAAAAAACCGGGGATCCCCCTAAATACGTTACTTCCTGTTACTCATATCTTGTCTGACGTCCACAACGCAACGTTCCCCCGATCGAATTCCCAAAGCCCATCATCGTATAAATTTTATATACAATGTATGAACATACATAATTCCATGTCTTCATGTATTAATGTAAGTACTTCGTCAGTTACTCATCCAATTACGCGCGCATAAGTGTACCGATAATCTTCTTAGCGGCTCTTTGTCTATTATACACTCATCGCCTAATTCTTTTCCCGGTACACACAGATATCCTTCCGTTTATCATAATCGACTGACGATCGATCTCCATAACTACACGCGCCATAAGAATCCGCATACACGTGACGTGTATTGGATCCCGGAACGTATAGCAAACTCACGTGCACGGCCATATGTTCGTGAGATTATTCTGCGAAGTGGTTGTTGGGGCCTGTGCGAGGGAGACGATGATCAATGGCTTTTGAGAGTTGAGGAAAGTCCGGTTTTTTACGCCCGAGCGCGTGCACGCCTTTGAGAGCATTTGTCGTTGTGTGTGTGTGTGTGTGTGTATATGTGAATGTCTGAGGTAGTATGTTAATAGTTTGTTTAATATTGTAATGTGTGGTCAATTGAATCTTTAATGAATGAGTGTATTAGAAACTGGTTGCAATTGTTGAGAGGTAGATTTTTTCTTTTTTTCAATTTTTAAGGTAACGGTTTGACGGAGGGATAAAAATGAATTGGCTTGACTTAGTCAATTACACGTGGTGTTAACGTATGTAAAGATGGTGAGCAACCGACACTTAATTCCTCAAAATGTTTTACTACTAAGTAGTTAGAAATTTGACAAATGGGTATTCCGAGTCATTATAATAGCGATAAGGAAAACCAAATATTTTTAAACAAATCTATTGTTTGTTGTCTCACTAGAGAAAAAATTCTTTTTTTGTTTACTCTTAAAAGTAGCCGAGGTAACGGTAGCATTTTTACGACTGTTTAGAAAACTGGTTTAGATATCAATCTAAATTTTAATGTCATTTTCCACGACGCGACTTAGAGCCAAATAAACTTGAAATTCCCGGCGAAGCTTTGTAGGCACAACATCAAGTTACGGAATTTATTATAGGAAGTATATATACCAGAAATCAGACGTTATGTCACTAAAATGCTCCAACCGTAAAAACAGTCTTAAATAATTCTCCGGCTTTTTGGGATGGCATTTCAAGGCTGTACACATTCGAAGCGAACGGGATCTTTTTAATAAAACTGACCATGTATATATATATATATAGATAAGAGGAATTAACGTTGATTCTTTGTAACAAAAATACATTAATATTTCTGACACACGAGATTGTTTTTATCGTACATTATTGCAACGGAAGTATCTACGCGCATGTAACATTGATGTTTTTCTTCGCGCCGATCTTCCACGATCATTCAAAAGAAGCATACCATATATCCCATCAGATTATGATAAAAAAATTCAAGTACGTTTTCACAATAGGCGAGACTAAAAAGCGCACACCGTGATTAATCAGTATTTATACCACGCTTCTCTATTATCGTCCAGTCTAGATTATAACGTTTCAGAATTTAAAAACACTATAATTCCACGGCTATACAAAGTCGCGATTTATCGACAGATGTGATACTCGATCTGAAAATATAACGTATAGCAAAAAAAAAGGAGAGAAGCGAACGGTTTTTTTTTCGTATTCGCACGCACCACTGGATATATATGCAAAACACTTAACTAGATCCCAGCCTTGAAATCTCGAAACAAATTGTGCATAATCACTGCAATAGTCTCGCATCTACTGTTACATTCTCAATTCGTCGATTACGACAATAATATCGAATTATTATATATTACCGATCTGTACTTCTTCGAAAGCAGCTTCGAAAGCAATTAATTTAACCAAGTCTAAGAAAGAAAAAAAGGAAAAGACTAACTTACGCACCTCATTGTACGCGTGCTGCACCTAATTAACGCCAATCCGCAGTGACCGCACGGTCGTAGAGCATATATATATATACATACGCAGCGATCGTAGACAACCGATAACGACGCTACATTGCAGCTTGGGGCAAAAAAATCCTTCCTCTCTCACCACGAGACAAGACAAAACAAACTTCTCTCTCTCTCTCTCGATCCGCACGTCCGTGAAAATGCTCCGACGGCACGAGCCATATAACTAGTTTTATTTGTCTCTCTGTATACTTATACTGCAATGTACACGCGTATAATTCACAGCGAAAGGAGACCTTCGGAAGGTCATAAGCCCCGTCGTATACCTACTGGCGCTTTACGGACACACTTGACCTTATGCACATACGCGCGAGCGAGTGAGTGAGTGAATGAGAGATCAATTCGCCAAACGGTTTTTCGCTTCCGTTTTCCGTAAAAGTGACGTATATAACACGATCACGTTGTGCGTTCCGTTTCTTTTTCACGGTTCTTCTCTATATACATATGATTATACTCTGTTAATGTTTCGTCGCGTGAGTTACGTGGTTTATTGCAAGTTGATGAGTTACAATATAATGCGGCGGCCTTTTTTTATGGATTTCGTACGGTTATATATTATTAGTCAACAGGATGTTTACGCATACACGACGCTGTTGCATAAGAATTGCAAATATTTTACGGGGATCGTTGTTATTATATATATTATGCGCGTAAAAATTGGGAGTAATTGGAAAACTGTGTCTATGTGTGTAAAGAAAATCGACGTGAAATAGAGCGCGAATCAGTGACAATGAATTTTTATGAATATTCAAGATCTTGGTTATGGTAATTGACTGGCTAGACTGCACCGCGTTGTAGCATTCGATTTGCGCACGGTAGACAATTTTTATCCTCGCACTATATTGCTTTATGGTTTTTGACATCTAGTTTTAACTTTTAAATTCGCGTTGATTTATGTGCCAGTTCGGAGTATAGGTCAATTATAGAATCGGCACATTAGTTGGCAATTCAATTAGATATACGCTGGTTTATTGCGTACTACACGAGATTTTTTTAATAATTTATGGAATTGAGCGTTCGTTGCGACTGCGATCGCAATCGCATACGTATATACATTAATTTTATGTATCTCATATGACGTGGGAAAATTTTAGAAGTAAAAAGTTATTTGCTCGGATCTTTTGTTCTTTTGATTTCTTGATATTTTGATCTTTTGTCACGTGCCTTCGTTGTTCGGATTTGTGCATTACACATTATCGTATATATGAGGAAATCTTCAAAACTTTTAATATTTGGGAAACTGTTTGGTTTTTTTAAAATATTTTATTGCTGCTATTAGTGGAGCGTGCGAAGCACATAAACGAGACAGGGTGCTAAACCTTTAATTATTAGGTACAAAACTAGTCCTGTAATCCATTTTAGTGTGCCACGCAGGCACAAGTCTGAGGATGTACAAAACTGTCTAAAATAGTCGCTGAAACCAGTTTCGACAGCTTTTTTAGACAGTTGTGTACATCCCCAGACTTGAGCCTGCATGGCACACTAATAGGGATTGCAGGACTGGTTTTTTAGGTTAAAATTGAAGATTTTACACCCTATCTCGTTTATATGCTCCGCTAATACCAGCAATAAATTACTTAAAAAAACAGTTTCCCAACAGTTAAAGGTTCCGAAGATTTTCTCATATATATTTACGGGTTCACGGTCGTACTTGTTTGCTCACTGGGAACTTCTATTCGTAACAATATATGTATATGGGAGTTCTTTCGTAAAACGGTGTCATTTTTACTGTATACATTTTAAGACCGCAGAGAGTAGATAAATTGTCAAAGATCGTCAATCTTGTACTTTATCACTGTCAATTACTGTAAAGCTGCTCAGAAGTATTTACCATTTTAAATATAGCGTATCTGTTTTAATTAATTTAAATAATTATAATTTTTTAATTTATTTGAACAATTACTAATAATTCATGATCGTTTCTTTTAATACTGTTATACCGATATACTTTAACAAATTTAATCGAAAATTAAAATCCCCATACCTTAACCTATACGACTATACCATAAACCCAAACTATTACACCTAAATCAATATTACATCAATCATAAATTTTATAAAATCAGGAATAATAATTCATGCTTGCTCTACCTGCTGTTCCTACCGATCTACTCCAAAAAATCTTTCCCTATCTTTTGCTCTATTACGGAACAACCAAAATTCCCGTCACCTCGATTTCTCACCACCCTACCACCTTATTTACCAATAGCGAATCCTTACCTCGATCGACGGTCCAGGCATCTGTCGATTCACCACGACGAGTGGCCTCTTCATCCCATCCGCAGCGATACAATGGGGCCTGAAACAATCCGTAACATTGTATGGACAATCGTAGCAGGCTTTACTCATTGCATAGTAGTGCTCAATGTTGAAGGTGTAACGACATTCCATTGGGGGCTCGTCGTCCTTGCAGGAGCGCCGGCATGGATGCCGCGTCCAGTCGATAAGATCGGGGTTGATATCCAGCTCCGGTGAGCCTGTGGATTCGTCGTCCCAGAAGGGATCACTGTGGACCGCGGTGATGACGGTTTCTGGAGAACAAAAGGGTGGAGATAGTTTTGTTAGTGATCGTATTATATAGGTTTATAAAGAGCTGCGAGGGCGATTGTAATTTAGATTGGTAGCTGATGGGGTGGTAATTTATTTGAATAACGATTTGTATTTGTAATGTCGTTGGGTATGTTGAAAATTTATAAGGCTTTATATTTGATTTGATAATTTAAATAACTTATACGAATAAGGCGTCTTTTTATCAAAACTATTTAAAATACTTTTAAATATGTAATTCTTTTATCTCAGTATGTTAATACTACGTGATGTCTAATATATTTTACAATCTAGCTGACGTATCGGGTATATTGTTTGAATAGTATAATCCCATGGAAAACGTTATTAGAGAATCTTGTCTGATGCAATAATAACATTGTTAATATATAATTCAAGAATTATACCAGTGTAGTACAAAAAATGTCTTTGTTTTTCAATTTTCAATATATATTTATGTAAATATTTATTCGAATCTTTAATAACAAATCGTCATTATATGAGATTATTAAGATGTATAAATTTAATATACGTGGAAATTCCCAGTAAGTGGGAAAAGTGTTGAACTTTCTCTATAATAAATGGATCAATCTATGAAGTCTGCAAAAACTCGTTTTTTACTACTTATGTTTCTCTACTTTACTATATGTACTACATATAATAGTAAGCAATAGATTGATGTAGCAAACTATCCTTGTTATACGCAATTTTCATATTTCACGTGACCTTAAATAAAACAATATTCAATACTGAAAAGACAATTTTTTCCTTTACTATGAATCAATCAATTTTAAATTATGTTCAAAGATCATACGTTCAAAGAAATTCTATCTATTTTACAATTTTACATAGTTTTTTTTATTAGGTATCACTATAATTAACGCAATATTGACTTAATAATTTAGATAACATTTTGAAATGTACATAAATGCCAAAAATGAAATCATTTAGATAACATCTAATGATATATGTGCACGAATAATGAGAACAAATTTCGTAATTATGTTAAAATGCTTTGTGAGACGATTAAGATATAGTGAGATCATTGTTCTTTGCTACTTTTCTCTTTTCGTGTATAATATTTATAATTTTTTTTAACAATAAATTTATAAATAATAATTTAATCTAAAACTACAAATATTATATACTAATATTTTTACAATACGTAAACCGTTTGGATTCTTACAATTCCATAGGAACTGTACTAATTATTTTTAAATTACTTACCGGACTTGCACTGATGTACAATCACTTGGAGCAGTAGGAACAGCAACACTTTCCAACCCATTTTGTAAGTATTTCTATAACACAAAGATTCACCACAAATTATATTAAACACCAATAACAGACTCGATTTTCACTCGCGCTTTCATTGCATCTACATAGACGTTCATTTTTTTTTCTCCGAATTGCAATGAACATTTATTATTATTACGTTTGCAACAAATAGAATAATTAATATTGACGTAAAAGTTACACAACACATTATCACGATGTTTATCCCTAATTGATAATAACTGTTTTCATTTAACATTATATATTATTTATATCTGTAACAATTTCTTACAAAATCTCATTTCACCACGATTCCATATACTACACGAATGAAAATTTCCACATTAGCAGCTTTTAAACTTTAAATAACAGAAGCACATAACTTATTAATATTAATTAGTTCTTTTAATCGTACACCAGCCGATTAGTTAAACAATAGCTTTCAAATAAACGTACATTCTTGAGCAATCCCCGATAACGCTAATCTACCGTTTAACTTATATATTATCCCAAACCCAACTTTTTCAGAACCAACCGACCTTTAAACCCCACGTTAAACCCTCCAAAAATTCTTTTTACCACAATCACCAACCTTTTAAACTTCGTACCAAACGACTCTATAAAATTGGTTCTTATCTATTTCTCACTGAAGATACACACGCGTGCGCGTACACATACACTCTGCGCAGGTGAACGCGAGAAAAGACCGGCACCGCGTTCTCCAGTCGTGTATGGCCGGCCACCAGCGTGCCGATCGTATTTACGCGGGCGCCCCACGCAAGCGCGCGCCGCCACAACTTTGCTTCTTGCCTGCTTGCTTGCTTGCACGCGCGTACGCATGCGACCGCCACGGCAGGGCTACGAGATGAAAAGAGGGGGATACGTATAGACGTCAGTGCGTGTGAGAGGAGAAGAACGAGAGGATTGTGATTTTTATGCGCTGCTGAGGATGTGATGATGATGATGATGGAGGAAAAAGGGAGGAAGTAGCACGTGCGCGTGTGTAAAGGTGGGAAAACCGGAGATGAAGAGGGAGAGGGAGAGAGAGAGGTAAAAAAGGGGTTGGGTAAAACCCAAGGTGTGCGCAGGTGAATAGCCGGGGAGATGGTATAGGTCGGGAGGAATGCAATGAGGAAAATGTATAGAGGATGTGTAAGTATGTGGATTTATATGGGATAGTCGTATAAGAGTATGAGGTCTTGGACTCGATGGACGAAGAGATTAATTGGCAAGTAGTTTTGATAGTAGAGAAGAATTCTGGAAAAACTTTGGTGTGGAAGTACACGTGGATCTGAAAATCGTGAATATTCGGTAATAGGAATTGTGATAATTTATTTGATCAGATATTCTCTATGTGGATAGAGACAGGAAAATTGTTTTAAGTTGAGGGGAAAAACTTATGAAAGTACATGCGGGTAGCACGTGATAGGTGAAAATACTCATTACGCTTTACACAATTCCGAAATGTTTTCTTCTAAATACCGCAGAGTCGAGAGGCAGACGAACATGTCATAAAAAGTGGTTTAGAAAACCTATATACATTGCGAGAATGTTTTCGACGCAAAATATCACCATGAAAATTGTCTGAAGTATATGCTGCAGTGAGAAATAAGAAAATCACCATAAAATAGAATGAAAATTAACGTTAGTTTTTTTTTGTAAAGAATCGTTGAAAATTATTGTTGCTTGGGGATATACAAAAGAATATAAATGACGTTCATGTTTACTTTGGAGTAATACTCTAATGTAAAACACTAAAACTGGAGCAAGATAAAAGCTGATTTGGTTCGTAACGAATGCAGAATGAAAATCACTAGCTGTTAATTCATCAGCACTTGGGTTTCTAAAATTTATTTTTCTCATGCTTCATAGTATCCATTAATATTATTAAAATTAAAATTTTAATTTGAAGAACATGTTCTTTGAATCTAGAAACTGATTTTCTTAAACACATGAAGCTTATATTTTTTAAAACAGTTCGGATTAAGTAAATATGTACTAGAATTAAGTATTTCAATGATTTACATCAATTAAATACATATTCATCAGCATAAGAAAACTTTCTAGACGAAAAAATCATAATTTTATTCAAAACCAAAATATAATGAAAACGTACATATAATCAATTTTTGAACTCACTTTCCTTGCTTCAAATAATACGTTTTAGATTTAAGAACAAGCTTTTTTAAAAATCTTGTATCCGATGTTTTTAAATATATTAATTTAATATTTTTGGAAAAAATACGTTTAAATTTAATAAATGGCAAGCGGTCAACTAGTGTAGATACCCTGAACAAACATTAAGATTCCACTAAAAGTAAATGATATATGGCTCGCATAAAATTTTTGATAGAGTTATTGTCGTTCACACGAGATGCGCGTGATTGAAATGTATGCCAGATTTTTATAACCTTTATATTAAAATGTAGACAAGTATATCTATAATTCATATGTTGTATGGAACACAAAAGTCAAGCATGTAACAAATATATGACTGCCTGTAAAAAAAAAGTTCGCAATAGTAAGCACCCAGGGTGCGATAGCGCTGTACGTATCACAGAAGAAACACAAGAGGCAAGACGCACCAAATTGTGAGCGCCTCGGCAAAGAGCAGGAAGAAGAAGATCCTATGGCGTAAGTAAAAATACTACTATTTCAAAGGTGATGCTTTGGAATGGTGAAATTTTGTGATATTTCGATGATTTTCGATGTTTCTAAGCTGCTCAAGTAAAATATGTAAAATATGTTTGTGGGTATGCATGTGTGCGCACGCATAATATTAATTTGTTGAAAAAAAATAAATAAAAATATCGATAAATCAAAAGCAATTTTCGTTATTGCAGAAATCTGGTAGAATTAGGAGTATTTTCTGAAAGGATTTGCAATTTTCTATCTATTCATATTTTCAATATTAAGTTCATTAAAAATATAATCAAAAAAAAATAGATTAACATAATATTTTTTTTTGTTTGGGGTTCTGATAAATCTTTTAGCGGTAGAAACATTTTAAAAAGTAATTGCAATTTCCTATTCATCCATATTTTTTAAATAAAAAATAATAACTCATTGTTGAACTACTAGTAACCCAATTTTCTTGCATATTTTTTTGATTCAATCGGATAAATAAAAAAGTACTAAGAAATCTTTAAAAAACCAAAAATAAATTTTCAGCTACAGGTTTTACTATAGTTTACTAAAAAATTCTTATTTTTTTTTATACATATATATTTTTTTTAGTTAAAAGTTCTAAACACAAAAGAGAAATCTCAAAAAAATCGTAAAAAGATTTTTAACAGTTGATTTTGATAATATGTTGGAAAACGGTATTAAGAATTATATTAAAACAAAATTATTTTTGGATGCAGCGGTTAGGTCGTTTTATCGGAAAATTATTAAAATACGCTATAAACAAAAATAATATAGAAAAAAAAGTTAAAATATAAAACAATATTGTTACTCAAGGGTTTCATCAAAACCATAGCTTTATATGGAATGTCTTCATTAAAAAATAATAAGTATTATATCACTGTTATTAAATAAGAATTTACTTACATCTTTAGTCTTGAGAAAGTATTCTGCACTAAAGAAGTTATATTGCGCGCGTGCTGCATTGGCAGCGACAAATTCGCGGATTTGTTAATTTTTTGTGATACGTGAATTCACACTTCAATTTGTATTTCAGCAGTTAAGTTTCGTTTTAATAAATGTTTATTTGTACTGTCTGATAAATTTTCGCGACTGCTTATTTAAAACACCCGATAATAATATGAATATGTCAAAATGAAAATGAATAATAAAGAAAAATGTTAGTGTAGAAAATTCCTTTTATATATTTTTGGTAACAGTGCGTGTGAGTAAGTAAACAAGTCTTATAGAATAAAGTATTAAATAATTGAAATCAATTAGATTCATATTCAGCTAAAGTAAAGAATATTCTACAATCAAAATATTGAAATAACGAAATAATTACTCGAAAAAAAGAAAAATCATAATTTAACTCAAAACTCAAATACAACAAAAACGTATAATCCATTCTTAAATTGAATATTTTCTTTAAGCAAATATCTGCTAAATTTTTATTAACCAAGTATCAAATATTCTCTAATGTATTAAATTTGTATTCTTCAAAAGAATGATATGTTCAAGAATCAAATATTGCAATAATTTGGATTAAAATTTGTAAGCGTTAATTATAAAAAAGTTGTAACACTAAAATGACTCACAAAATGGCCTACATCCATTTCTATGATACAACAAAGTAAGTATAAATATATTCACTCTAAATTATAAATAACAATGAGAAATATAAATTAAAAACTTGTTGACTATTTGAAGTAATTATCTTGCCGATTAAAATATCCGCCATAAATTAAGAGCAAAGGACCAAACGCATGATGTATGGGAAACTGGATCCCTGTCAAATTGGACGAAATTGCAGTATGTTGTAGTTTTTGACTTTGTGAAAAAGTCCCTATAGGCGTAAAGTCTGACTATTACTTGTTTTCAAGATATAGAGAGTCAAAAGTCAGATAATCAATCATTTATACCAAAAGCGTCCACCTACTTGATTCCCACAAGGTCCTGCAAGGATCCTATCTGGTTCCCGCATAATACATATATGTTTTTCAGTAGGGTATAATAGCTATGCCATCTCTTTAAAAGTATTTCTATTATCATTCTATATACGATCGGCATGTCAACAATATCTTCGTATATTTTAGAATAGGCTAAAAATTTCTGAGCTCCTAAAATCATGTTATCGTAATAGACATCGTGAGTTACAAGCCAATTATTCGTTCAGTAAATATATTATCTTATTATTTATGTGTTTACAAATCTGCAAAAGTATAATTAATTAATTATAAGCTTCTCAATTTTGCTTGCAACTGCAAAAAAGTAAACATCACTTTCTTCGAACTTTGAGGTAAAATCTTATGTTTTCTTATATATTTAAATACGATACTAAAAGAAGATAATAAAATATTTCTTTATTAAACAACCTGTAGATTTTTATATTTATTCTAGGTGTTAAATGCCGCTTAAAATTCTTTCATCAAAGAAATTCTTTTTTTATTCAAAAATTGGAAATTTCAAATCTAGCTTTTAGTTATTGAAATTGAGAATTTATGTTTAATTCAATTCGGAGAATATTTAATATAATATAATATTTAATATTAATAAATAGGCATTGAAACGAACCTAAGTAAGGTTTAAAACAGTGTAGTATTATATCTTTATATACCGTACTTAAGGCCGTTTCAGCGTTTATGAATTTTGGCCTTAGACCTATACGGTAGCTCAGAGTCTCGAACTTTCGACTCGGAATGTTTGTTTACCCAATCAGTACCATATTCGAATTCCGGTCTCGGAGATTGACTAGCACTTTTGTACCGAGTTTTTCGAAAGTCAGAATCGTCACGTGTTTATCTCACTGTAGGTCTGGTAGCTCAGAACCCACCTAAAACTGCTCGTTCGTAGTGCTGCATGATTTACTACAGAGTGGACTTATATTGTACCCAAAGTACTCAATAGAGCGGCAATATAGAACTACTTATACACAAAGAGGACTTCAGATAGAGGTGAAAAAAATTCTTAGATAACAATGGATGTGAAAAGGTGTTACGGACACTTCTTAAAATCTTAACAAGAAAATGTAAGATTTTTATTCATTTTTAATGAGTAATAGAAAAATAAGATAATAAAACAAAAACAAATCCAATAAAATTTTCTGAAAAGTTGCGAGTTTTTGCAGAGAAAACTTTTTTTTGTTAACAAATGAATGAAATAGATAAAATTAATTTGTAGACTAGTTATAATTGCGCACATTATTTATAATACTACATAAGGTGTTATATTTTTTCTCAGTTTGCACATCAATAGGTTAAAAGTATTGATTTTTCAATAAATTTATAAGTAAATAACGTATAATTTGCATAATAAGATTTTTTATTTTTCGTTAATTAAATTCGTACAACTTTTTTATAATAAATATGATTATGTTGTTAGTGCAGCAAGTTATACATTGGCTTTAAGTTATATAATTTCCAAAATACAATCAACTGACGTAACGTTTACTTCGACACGTTAAATTTCATGTTATTTAAGAGTAATAATTGAATAAGAAAACACTTTCAGCAACCTGAACTACTTTATGTAGTTTGAAAGGTTAATATTTATTCGTACATCATAATTCGTTCCTAATTAAACGATGGTTATTTCATCATTATTTTTTAATTTAGCAATGTATACATTAATTATCTATTATTATCCGGTTTAATTATTTATAATTAATCCGTCAATGGCAAAGTAATTACGATGACTAAAATTTAATAAAACGCTGTAAACATAAAGAGTATATACGCACTAAACAATTTTCAAGTATATAGATAAAATTCTTTCAAAATTATTATTTCAGCCTCCTTAATAACGATCCAAGATCGTCCTTACAGAAATAATAGCAAGGACACAATTTTAAACTCATTGAGAATCCTAAAAACTGCATAGCTATATAATTTGAGAACAACTCCCCAGAATTCGCGTAGGAACGCGTATATAATTTTTAATTTTAGAAGGGCATAATATACTCACAGCAATTAGTCCTTGTACCGTTATAAGTATGTCAATAGCAAACTTACGGATGAAGATTCTCAAGTCTAATTGTACGCCGGCTTTTTCGTTATGATATATAGGCACACAAAGTACAAATACATACTTATAAAACACGCGGCTATATAAGGTTCATTGCGGCAACTGTTTTGGCATTGTAACGTTATATTACAGGAATTGCGAAATCGACGCGTATCTCTTATTCTTCCCTCTCCCCATTTTTTTTTTAATTTTACGGAGAACCAGAAACGCGAGTAGTTCCTTTTATATATATTCAAAAAAGCACTTACATACGATACTGTTTGCAGATAAAACAATAGTTTTTATGTACTGTACGTGATCGAGATAATGAGTATTTACTTATAGTTTCGATTCATAAAAATTTTGTATCCTCATTTGGACTTCGTGTCTATATATATATATATCGAGTTATCAATATACGAAAGGCGATCAAATATTTTCCCAGTAAAAAAGCTTAAAGCTTAACGATGCGCGTGACGATGAATGTATTCATATTGACGTTTATATCTCAAAATTACAGAATCATTGTTAATATGTTTGAAGATTCCGCGGGACGATTCCATATTCAAGGTATTACGTGACGTATATATGTTTTTTCTTTTTTTTTTTTTGTTATAAAGCGTGAAATCAAAACCAGCCGATCTTTAGAAAGCCGAATTTAAATCACTGACCGTAAGACCACATTCTGACGTCACTATTAATTCTTACGAATTCGGTAAAAAATTATTCCGGTCCATTTCACTCATATATACAAAGAATCACTGATCCAACAGCGCATCAACGACGATTACACTTTTTTTCCTCATCCCTTTGTCGAAAACTTCAGTTTCGATACGTATCCGTGCGAATAAAATTCTTTTAGTCTATACTTTAATTAGTCTCCGCTCTCGAAATTCACAACGAAAGGGAAATAAAAAAACAATGAACTCCGGATACTCCGGTAATGAATGATTCTATCCTTCTCACAAAGTACATATATGCTAAAACCGTTTCGCTATATAAAGTCATATACTCACACTATGTCGCGAGACAATTGCCGTGCATTCGCCAAGGCCGGGAAAGAAAGCCACTGTACTATACGCACATTAGTGCGTCTTTGAAACTCGTGTCGTATGTGCGCTCACGTATATACTCATATATATACATGTATATGTACATGGATAATTGCATTTACGAAATCGCGCCCCTGACCAGCTGTGTGAGCGCACGCGCGAGAAGTAAAAAAAAAAGGTAGTTGGTATGCGGGAGATGGGCGGTCGAGTTAAAATGGTGCAATGTTTTGGCGCGTCGCGAGTCTAATTGGTTGCGGTGTGTGCGTGATTTGAGGTTCAAGGAAAGCCTTTTTTTCGTGTATATAAGTGTAATATTATATATGATGGCATTGTGTGGTACTTACGGATTGAGACGTCGTCGTAATAATTACGTTTTCTTGGTATAGACTTGGAGGATGCGAGAAGAAAAAGAGAGAGAGGCGATGAATGTAATTATTTAATTTATATATGCTGTAAAATTGACGATTGTTGTTTATGAGAGCGAGATGCATGTGTGTGTGTGTGTGCAAACATCGGAACGACTCGTGGCTTCTAAGAAAATCGGCTTTAAACTGCCAATAAAAATGAACGAGCTATCATCAACTTTTATACACCCGTGCCATGTGATAAGCGCGACATGTAATAATTGTCAATCATTCTTGTATATAGTCGACCTTTCGTAGGTAAATTTTTTCTACATCAATTTCAGTGAAGTTATGGTCAATGTTAATATAGTTGGAAGTGAGTGTATAAAGTGAAAAATAGTTATAGAAGTCTGCATTAGGGTTTTCACCGGCGAAGATGATGAAAAGAATATTAAATATATACTCGTAAACAAAATTATATACATATATGACTAAGCGCTTGATTCGCCGAAAATCAATTTAGGATTTTACTGGTGGATCAAGAAAAATTAGAGAAAAAAAAAAAGAATATGTGGTAAAGCGTAGAAATAGACTTTTGAAAAGATGTAAACGATGTTGATTAATAGTTCATTGAGAGGCGCATATTTTGCTCCCGTCATAATGGAATTATCGGCGACGTCAGGCAAAAGTCCGTAAACTATGTGCGTGATTCGTAATGAAGGATATTTTTATTTTCCGAGCGAGATGAGTATGTATTATAATCAGATGAAATTTTAGACTGCGAAACGTGTATTTAATGTAACGCAGAGAAATATAGATGTGAGTAATGAACTAATGAAGATGCAACACTATAAGTGTTACTTACATTTTTAATTTATTTTTCTAAAGTTAAAGCTTAATTAATAAAAATTGTAAAAAAATTTTAATCTAAAATATTTGTTCAGCTAAGAGGAAATCATTAGCTTTGTCCATGCAAAGCCAGATTTCCCGGTACACTGCGCACTGTCACCCGGATCATCATACATTTATAAAAAATCATCTAATTATAACTTTAATTTTCACACTCCACTGCTCATGAAAA
>JAYJLV010055404.1:0-18759 GCA_036873485.1 Torymus texanus
ACACACACACACACACACACACACACACACACACACACACACACACACACACACACACACACACACACACACACCACCGAATTCCGCAGCTGATGCGGATGGATATAGGCTGAATTTTTCGCCGAAGTATATAGATATATATGTATGTAAGCACGTGTAAATACACGTATACGTGTGTGGGCAAGTGAGAGAGAAAACGCGGGGCTGACTAATTGCCTGGAATTTCGTAGTTTAAATACGACCCAGTTTTCTGCTGGAGTACGCGCGTGCTCGGATGCTAATCTTTTGTGTATGTGTATTTTTTTTCCAGGATGTAGGCTCGCACGGCGCCTCTCTGCCTGTATGTATATTTTAAAAAGGAATTATACAAATACACGAACCTGTGTGTTTGTGTAAAGGCTGTGAAAAACGTCGCCGTACAGTAACAGATACATATATATATATATTTATTCCAAGCGGCCTATTTTTTTTTTACTTCTACGTATATGTATACTATTGCACAATACTGAGCATGCGCATACCACGTTGTCGTCATAAATCACAAAAATGCGCTCTGAAAACTTCACCCGCACACAAGAGAGAGATTAATCTCACTCGTTTCCTTGCTCTCTCGCCTTATGTAAATCGCAGTCGCAAAGACTACGAAGAAAGCTCGCCGCCGCGTAATTCCAATCAATTACGCGACAAATTCAATTAACGCCTCGCGGACGACGCGAAAGTGACAAATCGACGCAACGTGGTCGTCGCCGTGAAATCGTTGAAAAAAAAGGGGTATGTCTTACTACTACTACTTCTTCTATTACTATATCTATAAGAGAAGAAAAGCGTTGTCGTATGAAAAAAAAAGGTAATCGGGTGAAAGTGTCCACGCGCGCGTAACGTCCGTTAACAACGAGAGAGAGAGAGAGAGAAAAAGAAAGAAAGAAGTTAAGAATCATCGTTGGAAGGTGACAAAACGTGCGCGCGTGGCGCCGATTAATTATACGATGCGGATTAGTCACGCGCGCGGGTAAAAGAAGATACTTGCTATGGTGTAAAGAGAAACTTTGGGTTCTTTACGCAGAGAGTGAGTGTCGCAGCAATGAATTTCGGCTGAGGATTTAATTGAACGGTGAAAGTTAGCTGCTCGGGTATTTACTTGACAATGCGGGGAAAAAAAAATGTGCTAATGAGATGTCCGAGCACCTGTCGTGTATATAGATGGTCAGTGGTCGAGTACGCATGGTATTATTAGAGATTACGTGTTTGGGTATATGGGTTTCGTTGTAAGTGTATGTGTGTAGCGAGAGGACGGATGTATGTAACGGATGAAAAGTGTGTAATTGAGAGAAGAGGATGATGGGTTCGTGTGGTGCTTGTTTGTCATTCTTTTTGAAGTGATGAATTATTGCGTAAAATAGAAGGTACAGTATAAAAATTTTTCTAATTTTCCAGGTGTTTGTTTTTTCTTTTCTTACACTTACAATAAAATAACAAACTAGAATTAAGGTTTATGTATGTAATAAATATTTATATAGACAAAATATCGTACCAAACCTAGATGATTTTTCTCTCAATAAATTCGTACAAAGTACGCTAACTTTACCTCCACTTTCCCAAAATCCGAACCAACCGTAACGAACATCATCCCCCTCACTTCTCCTCCTCTTCCTCTTCACGAAAAAAAAACGAACCTCAGCCCTTAGCAGCCGATAGTTAAAAGAGAAAACGCTCTTCAGTTCTCTCTCCTCCATACGAATAACCCCTACTACCATCGACTCTCGCTCATGGAACCCTGGCCACGGCGAAGGAAAACACTGTAATCGCATTCAACGGAATTACTTGGAGTGCGCGCACTGCGCGGGTAAAAGGAGTGCCGGCCGCGACTGTGTTTTTCCAATTGGAAGTGCCCGTGCTTAATTGATATTGGCGGCCCTACGCGCACGCGCGAGCTTTTTTTTTTCTTTTCTTCTTCTATACCTCCCTTCTCTCTCGTCCTTTAAAAGCGATTGCCAATGAAGAGAGGCTCGAGAAATGAGAAAATTGCATACATATACGCCAGCCAATAGCCCATTTGAATTTAAAAGCAGTCCGCACACGGTTGAGTAGAAGTAGTAGTAGTAGTAGTATAGTATAGTGTATATACTCGAGAAGTATCTTATGCGAGTTGTTGTGCGGTACATACAATGATTCTTCTGTATATGCCGCCGCGTGATTTTTCAGATTTTAATATTTTCACTCGCCATGGCGATAGATTTACGACCATAATATACGTACTAAAAAATCACCTCCGAGCTATGACAATTATACTAAACTCACTATATACACGCTTCCATTAGCCCTACACGATATCCGAAAAAAAAGGAAAAAATCACACTGCTAACAGCACTCTACGCTTGTATAATCATAATAACGACAAAACAAAGCATACGGCCTCAATTTTCGCGCTAACTCTCTATATCTCCATAAAACGCGCGCGTACAAATCGGAACTTCATTTCACTGACCGGCAGTGCAGTAACAACAGCGCGCATTACACTATACCCTGTACTACTCCCTCTCTCTCTCTATATACCGCTGCGCCGAAACAATAGACCGCGCAACAACTATACAACAACAGCACGCGCGCGTTTACTCAAGCGTGAAAAAACACCGTTGCCCTCTTGCTATATAGCTCGTTAATAAAGCGAACGCAAGCGTCAAATCCATAAAAAATCACAGTTCGCGTGAACTATAAAAAAACCCCCTGCGAATTATATGAAGAAGAAGAAGCGGCACGGTTATGTATATAATTAAATGCGCGAAAAAAAAAGAGAAACAGAGCGAACCGAGATCAGTTGTATACTTTTACAGCAGCAGTACTGAGATTAGCGCAGCGTCTATAGTCGCGCAATTAGAAGGGTTAGTGCGCGTTGTATATAGATATATATGTAGGTGTATATAGAAAGGTACTACGCAAAGTAATTACGTTATGCTAGCAAAATTGCCGTATATATATATACGCGAGCGTAGTCTATAGTCCCCCCCCCTCCTTCCTTTTCTTAGATTTTCTTCAGTTCGCGGAGCACGCGCGCACGCTCGCGCTTTCTTTGTCCGGCTTCGGGTATTGTATATAACCTACCCTATGCTGTTTCCGCGAAGCGCTAGCCTTAGGCTCGCGCGTCACAGTAAAAGAGAGAGAGAGAGAGAGAGAGAGAGAGAGAGAGAGAGATAGTATATATATGTATATGGCCTTTGTACTGTGCGCGCACGAGGGTTTTAATCTGATCGGGTTGAGAGAAGTTGCTATGGTGTATAGCATGGTTCGCGCCTTTCGCTTATAGTTGTTGTTGCGTTAACGAGGTAAAGATCTTTTTCTCTCTCAATCTTTTTTTTTATATAAGTAGGTTGTAATGAGTCGAGGTTGATTCTGTAGTCTTTATATATATACAAGAAGATTTAGCGCCTTGTTAGATTAATGCGACGCTTTAATGTTAAAGCAAAGTTGCCATGTGTATACGTATGATGCAGTATGGTTATCTATTTGGACGTTGGAAGAAATAATTAGTCTTCTAACGTTTTGAAATATTATTATTTTATTACTGAATGACTAAGACATAAATAAACGCCTGAGGTGAACGCGAGTATACTGCGTTAACTGGAATAAATCTGTACGAAAGAGGCATAAATTGAAATCGGAGAATATGAATATGGTTTGTAGAATACTTTGTCCATATAAACGTTAACTCCATTATAATATAGTATAGGTAAATTTAATTAAATCATTATAACGCTTACATTTTTCTACTAAGACTTTTTTTACAGTAAAAAAGCGCATTATCTACCCCTCCCGCATTCATTTTTCCTCTTTTTTTTTCATCCACACAAATGCTAATTGCGCTTTCGCGAATGACTTCATCCTTTTCATGGCTTTAAAATCATACATTCTCCATATGCGTATATGTATATATAATGTGTGCCGCGACGCTGCTGCTGCTGCTGCTGCATTGTTGCACGTACGATGCTCAAGAGCTAGCATATATACTGTATGCTCTCTCTCTCGCATATGTATGTACATGTTCAGTCTCCATCTCTTTTTCTCGGAAACGTGCAGTAAAATCGTTAAGATTTCGTAATATCCCCTTCCCTTTTCCTCGTTCCACCGAGCATCAAAGTTATTCTCGCAATTTAATTCGCGTATATATATATATATATATAATTCGCCCATACATGACATTCAGATGCAATTTAATCCGGCTTTTGAAGAGAGAACAGAGAGATAGGCGGTAGGCATCATGAACGGGTTATTAAAACATATAATTACAACGCCAATTTGTCGTAATGTAATTTGTGTGACACAACGCGACACAGCGATGGCAACGCGGTGGTGGTATAAGCGGTGACGGACTGCAATTTTCAAAATGCCTACACGTTGTCCCCATGACGTTACTTCATCATCATAGTGCGACGACACACTGCAGTAATGTGCAACCAGAGAATTCGTAGATATAAAATGTTTGTATATTATTAGCATTAAGATTTGATTTTATATGGTAGGTTTATTATACATGTTAAGATGATTGATGATTTTAAAATAGAATATAACGATGTTAATCACTTTGTTAAATAGCCGATAAGAAAGCCAATCAAATAATCATTCTATATGTGAACTTTTCATCGCAAAATTACTGGGTTTCCATAGAGAAAAAACGATCGATAAATGATTGGAATTTACGAGCGCGATAAAACTATGTAATTGATGGTGTGTATGTGTATGTATATATACGAAGCCGCATAAAATCAATATATGACTGGAATTCATTATCACCATGATCGACGAAGTACTTTCGTATTTTATTCAACAATGTAAAAATCGTTAACGCAAAGCTTTATACAACAATCATGCACAAACCTCATTCAACCAAATCCTCTACAAATCTATCATAAGCTCCCAAAACCCCACTTTTAACTTTCCACCTCGCACACAAAATTTTCCACTTATTAATTAACCCTGAGCCCAATATATCATTCACTCTCGTTATATACACTGCGATCTCGTCGATCAACTCGCACAGTGAAACACCCAACAAAGATCAACACACCAGACACACATCGCTCATTGCTAGGCTGTCCCCGCACACAGTAGTGTATATATGCATATATATACTGTCCCGTCGCGTCGTCTCGTCGCACGCGCGAGCGTGACCGGAAGCCCTTTCGTCTACACTATAATACCCCCAGTACCACTTACATTCTCTCTCTCTCTCTCTTTCTCTTCAGAACGAGTAAGGCGTCTTTTTCGCGTCGCTCGCTCCAGTTTCGCGAGACGTAGAGGTACGTTTCCGGGGGAGGGGGAAGGAAGGAAGAGGGTGCAATTAAAATGTTTACGGTTCGAGGAATGCACGGCTGCTGCTGCTGCTGCGCTACTGCGCTAATTTTGAGAATGTTTTAATGAAGATTGGGCGAGGGAGGAAGTCATATTTTTGGGGCGCGGGATTTTAATTAGGGAGAGGGAGAGACAGAGGAAGAATGATAATGGTTCGTTTGTTTTCACGGGGGGTGTAGAGCACGGTGAAAATTTTCATCAATATGTATATATATACACACACACACACACACACACACACACACACACACACACACACACGCTGTTTTGGTGGTAGAAGGAAAAATTGTCCGTATTTTTACGGTAAGTAATTGCTGTGTCGAAAAATATAAAGCAGCTGTAATGGTTATATATACAGTTGTAACGTGTATATACTGTCTAAAAAACTAAAAAATTTCACCGAGAAATTTGAACTTCAGTTCCATCTCGCACGGTTGCCACACGTAATCAGTATACGGTACATCGAATGTGTATGTACGCGCATCGACCTCCGCGTGTGTACATGTCCGCGAAATCAAAGCTCGCGCGCGTGCGACTTCCAATTAGCCGAAAGCGAACGCAGTGCACGTGTACTCTCTGCTATATATATACCGACGCGAGTTTCTATTCGCCAAAAGAGTACATATATATAGACATACAAACGCGCGGTCTTGTTTTGCAACGTGCGTCCTATATACGCGAAATTTATAAATAGGCGAGCCACGCGTACGTATATGTATAATAAAACTGGAAAATTCCAACGAACGTTGGTGGATTTTGAGTGACATCTGTAATGCGTCATTCGGATATTTTTTTAGCACTGTATAAATCAATATTTCGCATGGAGATATAGACGCGATTGGAAGTGTGAAATGAGACTAACTGCGATTTTATCTATATACGATCGCCAGCGGTTATACAACTTATTAGAAGACTGGTTAGACATATTTTGTCAATCAGCATAAATTTTGAATTTACATATACATATATCGTTCCAAATATCACTCTATATCCATATAACGAACTACCGCGGCCAACACCACCACGTTCTTCGCACTCGAAAGCTACGATATATACTGTAGAGACAACGCAACCAACCCTATCTCTCTCCAGCGCCGCATAAATTTCAAAAACAAAGCGCACTACTACTACTATACCTACTACTGCAGCAGTAACAGCAACAGCAACAGCAGCAGCACCCTCCGACTCTTCCATCTCCTTTTCCGCACACTCACATACATACGAGCAAAAAAAAAAACCTCTCCCACGCGAGAAAAGGAGAGAGATCGTCGTCGTCGTTGTCGTCGACGACGCGCTATATAACCCAAGCCATACACCACTACTACTACTACTACTGCGACGACGAGAGTCGTCCGTGATTCGAATTCCGAAGACCTCGCCGCTCTTGTCCAGCATCTCTCTCTCTCTCTTGCCGTCTTTGGGAATGCCGCGCGTTTCGCCGTGTATATACCCATACGTATATATATGTAAGTGTACGTATGTATGTATATATGTATGTATGTATACGCGAAGAGGGAAGATAGTCGACGGGAATTTCGACGTATTTCAAAAACAAATACGGCTAGGCTGCTGCTGCTGCTGCCGAGGACGACTACGACGACGAGTGTCTTCACGTTCTACTTTTCGCTTTGCGCTAAGATTCCACGCGAGCCGAGCGCTTCGATTCGACGTCGTTCGTTGGAAAGATGTTTGAATATTTTTGCTTCGCACACTCTCTCTCTCTCTCTCTCTCGCCTCTCTCACGCGCGTTCGTTTGGAAATTTTCTTGTTCGCGGATAGAGAGTGGAGGTATTGGTTTATTCGGACTGGTTTGAACCTTTGGGAAGTAGTTTTTTTTTACGAACGACGAGCTTTTGTCGGAAAGAAAGAGTAAGAGAGTAGGTTTAATGAGGCGTAAAATACGCGTATAGTAGTAGTAACGCGAAGGGATTTGCGTTCTTATCTCTTGAGGTGCATAGTATATAGTACATACCGCGGTGTGAGATTATATATATCGATTAGATTTTGTTATCTTCGCAGCTTGGGCTGCGATTATCTCTGCCCTGAGTGTGTTAATGGTTATGTAAGAGCTGATTTATATATCTATATATCGCGAAAAATTATAAGGAGAAAAATATATATATATCGGAAAAAAATTTCGTGGTAGTAGTAGTAGTATAAGATAATCGTTAACGTGCGCGCGAAATGATTACGTTATTTATAAATATATAAATATATGTATATACAACACACACATTGGGAATACGAAAACAAATCATACGGGCAACAGTAGCACGATCGTATATATAGAAACACACACACACACACATATATATATATATATATATATATAAACGCATGCGTAATGCAAAACCCGTTCCAATTTACAGAATTATCTCGTTTTCAAATTAATGACGTCGTTTTACCTATATAATATATCCCTTCCATCCAGCCTCACATTAAATAAATATACTTTAACATATTATAGGCGCCGGAGAAATCAACCGCACACAGAGTAACAGACGTTGAAATAAAGCTTAGATACACACACACACACACACACATATACACACAGATCGTGCGACGATCGATCGAAAAAATCCCACGACGATGCGATTAGCATAATTCCATATAATATCTACCGTATGTGCACGCGTGCGCGCACACTTAATGAATCAACATATTTTTCGTTTATAGCACACAGAGCGCGCGAGTGAATGATGAATACTGAATGAACCTCTCGCGAGAGTATATATATGCTAGGTAATCGAGAAAATAATCGCCCTCGCGCGTTTATATACATACTTACATGCCTGTTGTTTCTGCTGCTGCTACTGTTAGTTACGTATATATAGTATATAAGCCGAGACAAACAAACAAATTGATTACCCAGGTCGTGAAAAATCACCAATGCAAATATCGCCACGCACGCACGCAGTGAGTGCTAAATATTTTACAATATATATCTATACATACTTGATTGGCGGCCACGAATTTCGCAATGTATACATGTATAATAACAACAACGGTGAGAGAAGAGGAGGAGAGAAAGAGAAAAAAGTCACACTACCCTGGCGCTGTTGAGACTGCGCACATGCGCGTCTATAATTTCCAATTTTTCCGTGAATATCAATGAGACTCGTTCGTTATATACCGATTGCGAAACGCGTCCGAGAAAATTATTTCTTTTCAATATACGTGGATTGGATACCATATCAGTATACTACTACTACTATGCTAGCGGGGCTGCTATACGCGCGTAAAATACACGTAATGGCAAGTCGGACAAAAAGATCGAATTACCAACTAGCACTGCACTGTACCACCACGTGAGCTCACGGATTGTCATGCGCATATATATATATATATATATATATATAGTGTAATTCCCGTCTTTACCACGCTGCTGCAACTACTACTACTACTTTTTAGGCGGGTGTACAAAGGATAATCTGCTGATGTGGTTTTCTCTCTTTCTTGCTTTCCAGTATATGTGGTAGGATAAGATCCGAGGGCAAATGTGTGTGTGTGTATATATATATATATATATATATCTATCTATATACACGTGTGTATATAAATTGCGCAAGACATGCGCGTGCTGCCTGCCACAAGACGGCATTTGATTTTGGAATCGTTGTATATATCGCCACATGAGCGTTCAAACGTGCGTGTGCATGTGTGAAATCGCGAATTTAATTTTAGCCACGAAGCGGCGCGATTGCGCAAAGCGGGAAAACTTATGGTTTTTAATTAAAAAGCTATCGGCTGGAGGGGCTCCAATGTACACGCTATAGCGGTTAATGCAAATTACGCGCCATTGTTTCACTAACTAAATCTCACTCTCTCTCCCTCTCTTGGATTTTTTTAATTAACAAAATGTCCGTTCACGTGTAGTGTTTATAACTTTTCACTTATCGCCTAAGTTCTCTGTATCTAAAATTCCAAGCACACACGCGGGATCCATGTGTATTATATATTTTCCTTAAAACAAAAATATGTAGTTATAAAAAAGCAAGAAAGATGAAACATCGGTTCATATTCACTGTCGGGGCGTGTATATAAGGATTTCGCATGCAAAGTGTGTTGTAGCGCCGTGGCGCCTTTTAATTTACGACTGTACGATGTTGCGCTCGCTCGCCCCTACGGAATATATGGTATTTATTAAGTGGCTGAAAGCTCGCGCCCGTGAGAAAGTGCACTTTATTACAACGTTTAACGGTCTATATATGCGCGCACGCGTGCGTACATATTGATGAGGAAAGGAGAGAGAGAGAGAGAAGAAAAAAGGGATAAAGCGCGCGTGTGCGGATGTGTTTTGCCAGGCGATTGGAAAGATAATAGAAAAAAATGAAGTATAAATAGGGGCTATATATATATTACGCGAGCGTTTGCTCGAGAAAGAAAAGCGATGACAGGAAATTTTCACGTGTCGATGAACCACGCGACGGAATTTCATTAATAATATAGATTTTGAAAATCTCTCTTTCTTTCTGAAATATCACTCGCAAAGCTCATGAGTACGTTCCAATATATTATAATATAAATACGCCTGGGGACAAATCAAATGGGGAATACTGTCGCTGAATATGTATAATATTCGATATTTCAATTGTACGCGGCGTTCTAAAAATGTACACACACACACTCTCTCTCTCTCTTCTGGTTTTACGATTCATTAAACTTCCATACATACATCCACGAATATATAATACGCGAATAATAATAAAACATTTTTTCATTTCGCGCACACATAACGTTACATATTGCCGTTTCAATAAACACACATATATTATATACACTCACACGTATGTGACCCATAATTAAATTTTCTTTTTTAATTGAATTCGAATCCTTGACTCGACGAATTAATTTAAAATGAAAAAAAAAAAACATATAAAGAACGAGTCGCGTCACACTTATACATTTCCATGAAAAAAAAACAGCTCGCGTACTATATAGTATCGAAATTCCCGCGCGCCATTAAACTCATTAAAAAAAGCAAGCGCAGTGCATGACTCAAAGGCCGCGTATACGCGGCATTCAAAGAAAGAGCAGCAACAGCAGCAGCAAAGGCTCTCAAGTATGTACACATATATACGTAATGTATATCTATGTATATATGTGTCTACATATGTGTGCATGTGCGCAAAATGCCCAAATGGAATACATCTGTATACAAGAGGAGAGAGAGAGAGCGAGAGAGAGTCGAGGTGATTCATAATGTACGCAGCTGCTGCCTAGGCAGAAAGTCCGCGTCGTCGTCGTCGTCGCTATGCCGCGCCGGCACAACGACGACGACAGGTCGGCATTATAAAGAATCTGCGCGGGTCGTCAAGGCCGTGACTATGTGTGTCTTTCTTTCTGCACATATGTGTATACACACATCTATATGTATATGTATGGGTATATGGTCGACGATCCGATACGTTATATATGTATATATATGTATACACGACGCGTTGACTTCCGCTTCGTCTCTGAATCTAATTATAATCGGGACTTAATCATGCGCGAACGCGTGTGTATATAGGGGAAAACCAATCTTTTTTTTTAAATTTTGTTGTTTATTTGCCACCACCGCCGTCACTAGAAGATTATTTTTCTTTGTTCGTATAGGCATTGCTGCGTGCATTATCGATCGAGGAAGTCTATAGTGTATATATATATATATATATAAAACCCACGAATAAATTATATGTATATATAACAAGGTATTTTAATTTTCACGCGAATCTGTTCGTTTCAATATTCCCAAAGCGCGCGGGCGCGGGCGGCAGTAGTTGCACTGGCGCCTGTAGTATATATGTATACGAGAAAGAAAACTATACGTATATTCATTAGGGCCTTATCGCACGCGTATACGTTCTACGTCTAATTTTAGATATTCATGAATATTCATAAACGCCAGCCGCGGAATCGTTCGATAATAATTTCCCCACCGCACACACGCCATTTATTTTTGTATTTACAAGAAGTTTTTGCTGCTGCTGCTGCCTCGGCGCCATATTATACATGAAGAAAAGTTTTTCATTGAATATAATCGCCTATTATATGAATTTTTCTCTCTCTCTCTCTCGCCTTTAGAATCACAAAATTCTCTCGGATGAGCGATCCATTGTTTCCACTCGTCCGACCTAAAGATTACATTCCTTAATCGACGCGAACTTTCTCATCATTTCCCTCTGCGTCCCGTCGAAACAGCTCCGAATTCCTTTTTTTCTCCTTCTCTCACTTGAACTTCCAAACGGCGCGCAATTACGACCATAACCGTAAAAACGAAGCACGAACACCAAGAGAGAGAGAGAGAGAGAGAAAGAGAGGAAACCTACGCTTCTTCTCTCTCTTTCGAACCGCCCAAGAGGCGCACATAATCGCGATAGGGAATCGCTATCAAAAGCCATATCAATTCAATTCCGTCGCTCCATCCCCTCATCATCGATATAAAGCTGAAAGAAAAAGAACAAAAGAAACTTCCTCTTCTCTCTCACTCTCTCTCTCATTCCCTTACTCGTGCGAATAGAAGAAAATTCCTCTCTCGCGCATACGCAGACACACGACGACTTCATAAACGTTGCACACTATGCAGCAGCAGCAGCATGGAGCAGTGCATGAGCGAGCGCGGCGACTTCCACAGAAGAGAACGAGAGAGAGAGAGAGAGAGAGAGAGAGAGAGAGAGAGAGAAAGGGGCGGGGTATTTGCAATTGAAAACGTCCCGGCTACCGAGGTCGTAACTGTCGCGGCTGATACGTTGGTGCATGCGCTTGCGCACGTATATATATATATGCAGTATGTCTGTGTGTATGTGTATATATAAGCGGAGAGAATGGAGAGTCACAGTCACCACGGCGGTATGGCAGCGCTCGCTCGCACGGGAAATCGATTAGCTCATTCATGCTTTCCGCCATTACTCGCGGCCGCCTACTTCCGAGAGGAGAGGGGAGGTATATAGAGAAAGAGAGTGAGAGAGATGAACTTTCATAGTGTAATTGTCTTTTCCTTGCGAGACGACGACGACGACGACGACTATGCCGCACGAGTGTGCGGGAAAATTACGACTTCTTGTTTGTCACGGCAGGGATGCGCGCGCGCGCGCGTGTTCACGTCACGCGGTATTATGCATTAGGAAGTAGAAGACGAGAGGACGACTCCAAGGATTTTATCTTCTTTGCGAGAGAGGGAAGAAGAGACACGATTTGTTCAGTGTATAGAGTAAGAGAGAGAGAGAGAGGAGGAATTGTATAAGTTGTTGGGGTGATTTTTTAATCTATTTGGTTGCGAGCAAATATTAGCCAATGATAAGATGATATTTGCTCGTGGTGAAAAAGAAATGTGTTGTGTAACTTGCACGTTTTCCCATAAAATATCTTGTAGTGGCGGCTGCATTTGTCTTGGAAATATTGGAAGCAATGTTTGCTTGAATATCGAGGCGGTGTATGTTTACCATCCATTTATAACGATGAGAAATGGCAATTTAAACATTACGTAGATATATATATATACATATACATATTTTTATAGCCGATTCGCGCGAAATGCCAAATACAGATGATTATATTGCACATTATATTACGTATTTCGACATAATTGCTGAGGTCACGTGTGATGTTGGCTATTTAGAAATAAAAAGAGACGTGCCACACCCGCTTTGATGCTTTAAATTACGACATAATAAAAGAAACACACATATAGATACAGCGTATATTATATACACACACGGCTTGTAATGAAAGTAGGTTATGTTTATGAATATTCGCAGTAAACGATAAATCAATTTCCCATCCGAGACAAAGCGAAAAGACGAAGAAGCAGAAAGAAGAGGTTTTACGAGTATATATATATATATATATATATGTCTGTGTGTGTGTGTGTGTGCGCGCGACTACAGTTGATTTATCGGAATTGTTCGAATCCCTCTCTTTTTCTCTCTCTCTGCGCTCTTCTCGAAAATCGTATTACAGTTTATTAGTATTTATGAACTATGTACGCAACCGACGTCATTCAGGACAAAAGTTATGCGCACGGTTATGACAATTGCAAAATGGCAAAAATTATTAATTTTCATTAGCTTTTTCTCAGGGCAAGAGAGACAGAGAGAGAGAGAGAGAGAGAGAGAGAGAGAGAGAGAGAGGCAAAGATGATTAGAAATTACTACGCTATGACGACACAATGCTCAATAAAATAGTACTAAAGTACGGTGCATTACAATAGGACTATTATGCTCGATAGTACCACCAGCATCATAGTACATGCTTTATGCGTTATGAAAAGAAAATTACATTTGGACTTTAACATAATCAGTGCTATCACACGGTTGGGAGTATAGAAATAGAGAGAGAGAGAGAGTAAAAGAATGCTTGAGAACGTTTAGAGAGATGAATCACTGTTCGCACGAGCGCAGATGTCGTCTATATACTACGCAATTTTTCCAGCCGTCGTTTAACGTTCCATGTATGTATGTATGTATGAGTCATTCAAAATTTCAATATTTACCCTCCTAAACAAAAGCGTACGTGAGCGCATACGTCGCGAAATTTCAAATTTACTCGGGACGATTGATTACTTTTAAAGCGCGACGGAAGCGCGCGCGCGTGCTCGAGGAATTCCGTATTTATTTTTCAGTGAGAATGTTTAGTTTGCGCCAAGTTTCCCCTCAGTCGTCGTAGTCGTCGTCGTCGTCGGCAGTGTAGCAAGTTTTGACAGTCACGTGAACGTACACTTGAAATGACTTCTTACTGAACTTTCGCATTCCGGTACCGTGCATGATCGAAATAATTAATGTACAAACTTTACTTTACACCGCTGCTCGTCTGGACATTATTGTTGTCCTGAAGTATAATGAGATTTGAGACACTTGAATACAAAATTTTAAATAAACACAAGAAGAATATTACAAAGTCGAATTACGAGTTTGAGCTCAAACAAACTACTGCTACTACTCTCGAGAGGTAGTAAGAGAGTATATGACATCGTTGTATAGTACGTTAATTTGCACTTTGATTAACTTTAATTTCTGCCTTCGTTGTTTTCTTTTTTCTCGTCGTTATATAACTACAACTTACCCACGTGACGAACGTGTGATTTTAGAGTCTGAACTGCGAGAAGGTGAAACTTACCTGTAACAAAAATAAAAAGTATACATTAATCACATGAAAATATAGTACATTTTAAAAGTTAATTTAAATACATATAGTATTGGTTAATTTCAACATAGTTTTGTTCGACGATTAAAAAAAAAGGGTAGGGAAAAAAATTACACCTGCCAAGCCCCCGCGTGCACAACAACCTCAAACCTAATCAATCCCAGTAGTGTACAACTATAGGTACCACACGCAACAATACATACCAAAACGGAGTCCCAGGAGAGACACAAAAAGAGAGAGAATATCCATTTTCCCCTTTTATATACACACACATACACGTTTCCTCTCAACATCCTCTCTTTCTCTCCCTACACTGCAAAAAAGCCGAAATCGCCGGCAATTTGCCACGCCGCGCAACATACATGGGGAAAAAGGGGAACTCTAGCGAGACGAAAGACGGAAGAGGGAACGAACAACGGTGTAATAACGCGTTTAACGATTCTACTCCCTCTCTCTCTCTTTCCACACCTCAAAGCGAATTATCGAAATCTCCCTGCGTAAATTCCGGGACCGAAATTACACCGGGACACTCATACACGATGATGAAGGGGATGACCCTTCTACATATATGATCCCTCATTCAGCGCGGTCAACGTTCAAACGAATAAACGTGCGTCCGCTAAAATTCTCCTACTATATATAGGCATGGGAAGAATTGAATAATAACAGCAGTAATGCTTTGCGTGAAATGCCTCAACGCGCTTATGGAATTTCGCGGAGTTTGCTATAAGTACTATTGTTTTTCTTCGCACGGCGTGCCGCTTTGTTTAGTAGAGAAGCGAGAAATTTCAGCTATACACATTATACACAGACTGTAAATATAACGGTAGCTGATGGATTGAACGGCAGTTGGTCACGCGGCTCGTAGCTATTATACACATTTGTCAGTAGTAGGCGTTGATGCGCGCTTGGCTTGATGTGTTTTCGTAAAGAAGAAGAAAAAAATGAGGTGACGAGCGGAAGTAAGACCACTAAGGGTACAAAAACAGATTTGAATATATATACAAACAAACAACAAAAAAAAACAAGGGTCACCAATGTAGTCTAAATTAAAAACTGGATAAAAAACGAATTTCCCGTTAATTACGGTCACCGTTATAGGACACGACGAGCTATTTATAATTCAGGATAACCCATCTGCATGTTACAAACATAACCTCGAATATATATAGTATAAACATAAAAGATATTAAGAAATATTATACTGCCTATGTGCACATACACATATACCGCTTAAATCGAGAGAGTCCCCAGGGTGCGTAGTGCTACGCCGCGCTATCGCATTAAAAATTCACGTAACAACGACGCGGGCTTATATTAAAATCCGTGCATTATTTAAATTATCGTAACATTAGTTTGGATAGACCGCCGCGCGCTCATAATTACAACGTGCTCATACTATATATCCACATACACACATATGTGGTTCGGCCTCTCTCTCTCTCTCTCTCCTACATACACGTTTTGAATAAATAATCCACAGCCGCTGAATCACTGTTATCACCGGGCGCACTTCCCCGAACCATTACCGGTGTGTGCTGTATTAACGATTACCGATAAACGCACTTTGTCATTAACGACCAGTACATTCATTTTTCCGTAACTGACCCCTACTCCCCTCTACTCTTGCTCTTACACTCGATCATCCATCGGAAGCCACGACGGTGCGGTTTTACAAGCTGAGTATGTATGTATGTATGTGTATGTATACCGGTCTATGTACGTATAATACCGTAAGTTACCGGTGAGTGCGATATACTCGCGAGAGATCGGCCAAGAATAAAGTAATAATTCATCGATCGAAGTGAGGACGACGACGATGACTACTCGTGGAAGTAGCAGCAGCAGTAGTGTAGAACTTTCGGCGCGACCGCGTAGTCGTTATTAAAAGCGCATGGACTTGCAAAAGTAGGTGAAACAAATGTTTTCCGTTTCCCTCACCCCTACGGTATTCTCCGATAAAAAGTTCTCTCGGCATGTCGAGAAAGAGAGAGAGAGAAAGAGGCGCTCCTCGGAGAGTATGCCGATGATATTTTAATGCCCGGACACGCCACGGTGTCGACGACGGACGAAAAATTTATAGGTACCTCAGCTCCTATAGCTTCTTTCATACTCTCTCTCTTTCTCTCTCTCGAGGATAGTTGTTTGTTGTATTTTCCTCCCCTCTCCATTCCTTCTCTCTCTCTTAAGTCTGGACATCGACCGATCTATTTTTCAAGACACAACAACTATACTACTGCTTCTACTATATTGCATAGCAGTATGGACCGACTACAAGGTTCTACGAACCGGAGAGTATCGAGTTGTATGTGTGCAAGCAAGAGAAAGAGATATAATGGCGAGAATATACAGTTAATTAGCAGAATCCGTTTATCGCGACACGCGCAACGGCCGGAACTGAACTCGACGTCGAGTTAAGGGGAGAAGAAGAAGAAGAAAAAAAATACCAGCAGAGTAGAATGGGTGCTTATCGGTAACGGAAGACGTAGTCGAGTGTATGCGCTGCACACAAGCTGATCTCTCATGTTGTTTGTTTCGGCTGCGGCGAAATTTGTTTCTGATTGCGAAACACGCTCGTGCGTGTCGAGGTCTGTTTGTTTTCAAGTATGTATGTATAGTGCGCGTTCGTTCTATTCTCGGTGAAGACAAAGCTTTCGCGGTCTTTCACGTTAGATATATAGAAGTATATGCAAGGGAAGTTTCGGTTATCGATCGCTGTATACTTATATTTATAAAAATATTAATGAAAAGGTTTATCGAAATTCTATCGAATGAAATATTTCCAATAATTTAAACGAAGACGTCAGGATATAACTGTTTCGCGATACGTTAATATATTTTTGTCGTCTCGTTTATTTATATATATATATATATATATCCACCATTTACATCCTCTAATTTAATATAAATCCAACGACCCCGACGACATATCCTCAAGAATCCCTAAATACCCTCTTCGTTAACCAATCTCTCTCTTTCTCTCCTCGTCAACCATCCATCCACCTCTTTCACTCCCTTCCTCTCACCCCTTCGTATCCTCAGGAATGCCCGAACCACTACTGACGGCTTCTCTCTCAAAACCACATACACTCTCCCTTCCCTTCCTCTCTAACACTTCTCTCTCACCCATACATCCGATAACCGCCGCCGATCGATCACAGACATCGCGTACTACCACTATACTATCCAGACTATATACCTATATATACCTATCCAACGCCCTCGGTCACCAGGTCAACACCATATCGTCCTATAGGTCATCATCTCTCTTATACACGCGATGACTGATCGATCCTCTCACATAATGTAACTATACGCGCGTACCATTGCTGCGCCACCTCCGCATTCCTGTTACGTTGGAACGAGAGACAACACAACAAACGCGCGCGCAGCACTACGTCGCGTCTAGTAATCGTGTCCCCAATTCCTCGCGTATATAGCAGCCAATTAATTACAATTAGCGAGCGAGAGTTAGCGAGTAAAGCGGCCTATAAAAGGGGGACGAGCCCTATACACACTAGGGACTTTTCGCGCGCACACGCGCGCGCGCGCGATACACATTTTGCATCGGATTTGCATACGCGATCGGATTAACAACCGTTACAGGGCGAGCGCATAACACGCGCGCAAGGATCCTCCTTCACCGTCGCCGTATCGGTTATATATATATACGTATATATATATAGACAACAACCTATACGCTGGTATACCTCTCAGTAAGAGCGCGAGCGCGAACTTTCCTCTCCCGGTGAGTTTCCCACGGCGGTGAGCTGATGCTGCTGCTGCTGCAGCTAGCTATATACTGCAACGAGTAACTCGCTCCGTCTTTGTTCTTCTCCACCTCCTCCTCCTTCTCCTCCTTCTCTTTCTCCCTCTTACTCGTCGTGATTTTCGGGCGGCGCGCATCGCGGAAGTTTTGCAGCCAGTGCTCGAAATGATCGCGCGCTTGCTATATAGCTTACAAGGGGAGGTTAAGTATATGATAGACTAAGAGAAAGAGAGAGAGATGCCGTTTTTGATACAGTGATATTAATGTTTCGTGCGCTCTCTGTAGAGAGAGAGAAGCTGCAGCACGATCCACGAGGGAAAGTTTTTCGTTCGAGACGAAGGTGTGGGTAACTGTGCTGCCGCGCTGGAGCGAGAAGCTTCCCGTTAAGTATTTCGTCGCGCGAGCGAGTGCGCGCTCACGAACGTTTTTTTTTTTATTATTTCTACCAACGGAGAGAGAGAGAGAGAGAGAGAGAGAGAGAGAGAGAGAGAGAGAGAGAGAGAGAGAGAGAGAGAGAGAGAGAG
>JAYJLV010055435.1:0-18754 GCA_036873485.1 Torymus texanus
AAGTCCCAGAAATAACGCTTATATACCACAAACACTTCTGGGACGTCCCAGAAATAACGTCGCGTCCCAGAAATAACAATAATACGTACATATATGTATGCATTTATATGTGTATATATATATGTATATAAGAGTTGATTTTATGTATGTATAATATAATAAATAGGTAGATATATAAAGATTCTTATGATTATTCAGTTTATATTTAACCATATTTTAAAATACATCGTACAAACAACTATATTTTGTTATTTTCAAGTTTACCATATTAATGAATATACGAGTGTTGTGTGAAATACAGGAAAGAAAATTCATATAATAGCAAATACTTGCTCGTATTATAAATCATTTCGCGATAACTTGCAAATTACGTATATATATATCGACGCGTGTTGCAAGTTAAACCATTATATGTGCGACCGAAGTTCGAAAACTGCGCGAGGTATACGAAAAAAAAGAGTTTAAAATATGCAAGAAAGTCAAAAAAGACATGAAGCTTTAAGTAACTGTAAAATTGCTATATTGAGATATGGACTCGTTTATTAAATACGTGTATATTGCTGCTCAACACGTTTTTCTGCACACTGTATATTTTCGTATATGTTTTTCAAATTTTACTACGTCAATGGAATAATTCGCATATATATATATATATATATATATATATATATATATATATATTCTCTATCGCATAAGGATTTTAACTTTCATTTACTACTATTTCCATATAAATATATAAAATAACGAAAACGCATATATAAAATATGAACATTTTTTTTTCCTTCTCAACACTATTTACATATATATTTATATGTCACAGAAAATTTTCAATAAATTCTTATATTGACGTCAATCTATACACGTACATACCGGTACTAGACAAGCCCACACTTTTTTCTTTCCCGCAACCTCCTTTATACCCACCAGAGACACAGTGCAACTTCTCAAAACTCCGCAACGATGCGCGTACCAGCCGCAATTATATATACCCTCTTACTGCAGAAAAAGGCAACCAACCGAACGCGCAATTAAAGCTCCTCGCTAACGAATCAAAACTATCGAAATTGCAGTATACATACATACACACATATATATATAATACACTCGCGGAAACCAAAACGGTACACGAAATTACGATTTTGAATTCCTTGACTCTCTTTCTCTCTCTCTCGTTGCGATTCCCTTTTCGTTAATCAGCGCACAGAGAGCGAGTATATATATATATATATATATATATATGACCCTCGCTTGCTTACTACAGTATCTCGACTCTCCTTTAATCCTCTCCTTCGGCTTCCGCGAAACTTATTACGGGGTCGCGGTATATATACGGGCTCGTGACCGAAAGCTGCGCGCGCGCAATCCATTAATTGGCGCACGCGCGGGAGGTGAAAAAAAGGGTCCCAAAACGTGCGCGCCTGCGCACGGGACACGTTTATATATATATAACGAAGAGTACTTTGCGATCTTTTAACGACACGTAAAAGCGTGCGCCTCGTGTTTTCTTATACATACAGATATACACGTATATTGTGTGTGTGTGTGTGTGTGTGTATATATATATAGAAGAGGAGAGAGAAACCAAAGACGAGCGAATTTCGGGATGAAGAGATCGGTAGGATGTAGCATATAGCAAGACCGACGCATGACGTTTCTGGTACGTGAGCAAAAGAGGAGATAAGAGCCGCGAGTGACGAACAATTACCGAGATAAATCTTGCGATGAGGCGGCGTTATTTTCTGCACTGCGGGAGTGGCTCAAGCTGAAGAAAAAGAGGAGGGGAATTAAAAAAAAAAGTTACAAAAATCAAATTGTATATAAGTACGTCTAAGTGGGCTGAGGGCGAAAGAGAGATGCCAAGTGCCAGATAAGACGATGGTTTATCGGATGAATGAGCGAGTATATATGTATGTATGAGCAAAAGCGCGCAATTGAGAATTTATTAGGAACGAAGTAAACTCGTACGAGAGTTGTAGGATTTTTCGTTTGATAACAGGCGTTGTGCGAGCGAGATTAATTTTAATTAATTGCTCTGGTGTGTATAGACTGGCAGGTATTGTGAGCAGAGGTGAAGTTTGATGTAATGACGGAGGAGAAAATGGATAGAATATCGTATTTGCCAATTGATTGCGACTTTGGTTTCTTGTTTTTGAGTTATTTGTTGTGAGATGTTGGATATTTCAGAGGACTAGAAATAATTCAAATATTATCATGAGCCATTTTTTTAAGTTTATATTCATTCATTCATTCATTTAATTATTTTATTTTTATGCAAGGTGGATTAAATGCTATTTATTGGATTGAAAATGACTTTTTTTTTAATAATGGTATTTGAAAAGATAAAAGAATATTATTTTGTATTAAAAGATAAAAAGGATACAATTGAATGAAAAATATGTGTATATGAATATATTACCATTTAAAGGAGTAAAAGAAAGCTACATAACCAAATAACCTGATCTTGTTAATATCTTGTAAATTCCAATTACGTAGTGAAGAAAAAAAAATATATATAAGTATAACTTATCGGCCCCAATTCTTGTTTAATTATTTAATAAAATTATATAATCACTTTAAGACCAAATTGACAAAAGTATACATGTATATGAACGTGTTCAGTCAATAAACTGTGGGAACCAATAGTCTTAATTTTTAACAAAGCACCTACGCATTCCACAATGAAGTCGTTTATTGTATATTTTAACCTACAAAACGTATTATATACATATCCATATACGTATGTATATTATACTTTGCATGGAACCCTACATTTAAACGGCCGAAGCTCGCACACATTTTATTTAATAAACAGCGGTAATAATCAGTATACACCAATTCCTCCGCCCCTATTGAAGTTTTTTTTATATCTTTCAACAAACATTAAAATTAAATCCTTTTTTTTTTACTGTTTCGAAAAACATACCAAAATTTCGAAGTAACATTTTTCGTATATATATATATATCGTATAATAAAAATTTTCGAATTCAGAAAAAAGTAGTTCAATCGATCGCATCAATTATCAAAACTTGAAAAACTCGTTTTATCCGAATGTATATACATATAAACATTTTTGCACAACTCTTGCACAGTTTTTCGTGGATTCTTGTATGAACTAATAGATCTTGTTTTGAAAACAACCTCCCCGTACAGTTTGATTCAACTTCTTCTCTAACTCTGTATATAACCGTGGGTGGATTAACATTATCCTCTGTTTCTCTCGTTCATTCTCTCCCACACTAACTATAAAACAAAAAAGAAAAACTATACTAATATATACATTCACTTTGCATAATGGAAATTTGTATACAACAACGTCGTAACTCAAAAAACGTGCACATGATACATATATACACATACATATATATCCACCGCAAATATTTACACTCCACTGCCCCGATTATATACATAAATACCTCAACACTACCACATACCTATACATATATATATATCCCCTCGTATATGCGATTTACAAGTTTTCCTCGTTTCTCTCTTAGCATGCGCGCATTCGCGGTGACATTTACGATCGGCTACGAACCGCACGCGCCGAATTTCTTCTCTCCACCCATATACACACATATATCGCACGTATGTATACAGTAGCTCGCATCGTAATAATCTATAGGCGAAACTGCCGCCACCGTAATTACGATAATTTGTTAATAAAACGGCGCGAGGAGCTCGCAAGGAGTATATACGCGCCCGTTACCCTACATATATTTCACGAGCGTATACATATATATACATGCAAGGGTATAACGGTCCGCATGGTTGTTTCTTTTTTCTTTTCTTTTTTTTTAAATTACAGCGGCGAAAGAAAAAAACGAAAGAAGATCGGACGTCGGCTGATCCGTCGGTGAAAATCGCAAGAGAACTGCATTCCGAAATTAATTAAGAAGTCAGTGGTGGTTAATTCATAACGACGATAAGGGGAACAATGAAGTGGTATATGTAACGCCTTTGGGCGACGTTGGATATTATGAATCTTCATTGCTTATATATTTGATCACTTTATAATTCAGATGTGTAAAGATTTTTGATGTTGCGCGATTTACAGAGATCGAAATGTAATTAATTGCGCTCTAGTTTATACATTATGTCAACGGTTTAAACGGTTCAATCAACCACATTAAAAAAACAATATTCGAAAATGAATTAAGGCATCACAAGTATATATACTGCACCATACCAATTGCCCGTAGACTTAATTAGTTTGGTTCTCTCAAAGCTTATATATATATACCTATATACCAACGTATACGTCGTCATCGGACGTTACGACCGCGTTTGGTATTTAGTACACTTCGGCGGGGAACGCTTATAATCGACGTTCAAGATCGGAAATTCAAATCAATCGACTTTTCCTTTTGCTCTTTTGCTTCCATTCAAGCGCTTAGTACAGATGTATATACATATATAGACATACAGACTAATTTACCAGATTATTAATGCGTTAACATCTTTCGCATCTGGTCTATATATGCGTATATACGTATTGAAAAATGTATATGTGGAGCAACCATACACATATATACATACGGATGCACTCATTAATAAGCATGAACCCAAACGTGCCGAGCGAAATGACGATGTTACGATGATGTTGATGATGATGATGATCTTTGCATAACGCCACGGCGCACCACACCGACAATTAAAATACTTTCAATCATGCATTATAATTGTTTCATGTGTCTACATATATATATATATATATATATATATAACACGATTCGTGCAGACCCTGAGTATATAATGAATTCGTCAATTTATCACACGCGGCAGAAGAGGAGTGCACATATAGCAGCTACTCGTTCGTTCGTTCGCGCGCGCGCACGCCGAACTCATTAAAAGCTCCTTTCCACTCGTTCACTTACTCGCGTCGCGCGCATCAATTAATTCTGAACAAAGAAGAAAGGGAAGGGGAGGAGTAAAAAACATGAGCGCAAAAGCGACAACTGACGCTTAATTAGCGCTTGATTATTATACATTTCCGCGTAGGGAAAGCCGCGTTCGGTGGTGCAAAAGAGAAGAGACGAAAAAAAAAAAAATATAACACAACATCAGTGTGTCGAGGTTTTGCATCGAAAGCTCATTTAGTCTATGGGGATCAATTAAATTTGGGGAAAAAGTCGAGGTGATACCTTGCCATATATAGGGTCCAAGGTACATGAGGTGTAGTAGGTCCCAGGTTCGGTATACTCATGCTCGAGATGTATAACGGGAATATACGAAACTTCACGTCGCAGCTTATTTGGGATACATTCGAAGTTTTTCAAAAAAGTACTAATACGGTTAGATCATGAATTATATGTATATAGATTTTGGGTTGGGAAAATTTGGATTTTTTCTTTAATAAAAATTGTAATACGAAGGTGATTGGGTTGAAGTTGATTGGAACGAATGAAATTGGGCAGACGTGGGAATTTTTTCATACATACACGTTTATCATGAAATCAGCTGAAAAATGGAAAGTGAAGTTTTATTATTTTTTGGAATCATTTGTTTCATGGATAATTTAAAAAAATACATCTGTCATAAAATTTTTAATGATCCGATGTTCTGTCGCGAGCTTTAAATTTCTCCAAGGTTACAATTTTACTTTTGCTCTTATTATTACGCACGAACAATTATTTTGCGATATTTATTTTATTTCTTTTTCTCTCAATTTTGCGAGTCGTTGCATTTATTTATATCTTACAAACAAATATGGCGAAAAATTTTATATATATAGTAATGTTTTTATAAAATTATATACATATTTAATTAGTCTTAAGAACTCTGCTTATATTTATATCATTGACTCGTTTACGTCGACTTGAATTATGACTTAACGTTAATTGTAATCACAGTTTCAACCTATTTCGGTTATCATCATATCTCTTGATTATCCTATAAAATAATTCTTACAAATTGAGAAAAGTACTCTTGAAATTCTTACTAATATCTATAATTAGAGAAAACCACTTGCTTCTTATTTTTACCCATTCCTTAACATACCGATAACATACAAAATCTCCAGCTAATTCATTCCAACATCGCAACATCCCCCTTACATACACTTCACTCACATACATACACACAACCTACGCACATTCTCTTCGAAATATCGCTCATCGCCTCACATACACACGTCATGAGCGAGCGCGCGCGCGTCGACGATAAATAACGAGCACGCCGAAAACGGCGGCAGCAGTTCGAACTCATTAAAAGCTCTCCACGCGTACGCACGCGTAAATGGTAGTTAATCAATTTCACGAATATAAATCCCCCTCTAAAGCGACGTCTTTATTCCGACGTACGCTGCGGGTGATGCGTCACTTAAATTATCCGCAAATATATACATATATGTATATATAAAAGCACCGATCGATGAATTTATGAATCGGTCTTTTGTTGTTATAGGTGTGTTTATATGATGTACACGCGGCGAGCTTTATTCGGGCGTGACGATTTATATGAGAGTATATATAAAGACAAGTGATGCTCGTACCATATATACACACACACACACACACACACGGATGTTATAGTATTGCGTTGAGGTCGTAAACCGTTGGATCTGATTGAGCTCTATGCGAGAGTGAGAAGATTGACAGGTGGCTTTTCAGTGCATGAACGGTTATATACGTGGTGTCGTGTTGCTCTACGCGTATGTCAGAAAATATATATAGGTCTGATATTATGGAATTTAGTTACGTAGGTCAATGTGGATGGTTCTCTGTGTGTGTGGTATATACGCACGTAAAATGTAAATTCGTTGTGGTACTATGGTATATCTTTGATCATGTGGTTCATTATGCTCTAGATTGCGAAGCCCGGATGAAATTTATTCGGTTAGCCGTGAAGTTTTGTGAATTATAATTCAATTTAATTGTGTATGGTGTAATTCTGTACATTACCTAACGATAAACTTCAAATTAATTTTTTATACGTATTCACCATTTGTTAAAAAGTACGTTAAAAAGTTCATACATATATACATGTTAAAAATATTTAATAGTCAACTTCATACAAGATTCATAATAGTTATAAACCACAACAAGACTAAACAGAATTAGTCCATTAATTCCCAAATAATTGGAACAACCTTAATAGACTATACGGCTATGAACGTATATATATATATATATATATATATATATATAAAATCTCCTTCATATATTTCGTAGATCAACTATATATGCTCTACCGTCCGACTAAATTCGACAAAGCCGCTATATTAATATTCAATGTCACAGACTAGAAAACCGTCAGGTAAAATTTTTCAAACCACACGTAATATAGCGACGCATGTTTATTTCATCAAATTCCAGCATACATCCCAACCCACGAATCAACCTATATAAAAATATTCTCCCCCCTATACTATAAATTTGAATAATAAACCATGCCAATCGAAATATCTCAAATCTTATCTCTATACATATATATCCAACATATATATATATATGTTGTCGTCGACAAAGCACCACCCACCTACCCGCATACATGTACAATGACGCGCATGCGCATATATACGCGGCTGTCGAGCCTTCTGTTTTCTATCTAGCGTATATACCTATATACTATATGAGCATAGCTTGTGCGAGCGTCGAAATTCCCGACGTGTAACGCGTATGTTGTATATATATATATACGAGCTACCGCATAGAGAGAACGCAATGCCGCTGCCACTACCGACGTCGTATATACGGCCGTCCTTGATCGCGTATATATGCCGGAGGTTCACCGAGCTCGTATATATACGTATATAGTATATGTGTTAACTATATGCCTGTATGTATATATATATATATATATATATACACAATCGTTATGTATGTGTGTATAGATACTACTATACTGTCGCTGCTACCTGCTTACTCGTGTCTGAGAAAACGAAACGAAACAAAACTCGTTTATAATGTGTTCACGCACGCGCGCAAACGGATAAAGTTCGCGTATTTAGTGTGTATACGTGTGCATGTGTATAGATATATATTATAATGTACATGCGAGAGTGGTTGAGAGGTGCGATGAGGAAGTCGTGTTATGATTGAAAAATAGCCTGGCTAAGATTCGACGGTCTGATAGTAATGGACTTGTTGCGTATAGGATCTTTCTTGTATGTATGTATGCGCGTGAGACGCAGGTTCCGTTGTTGCTTCATTGATAAGATACGCGTAAGAAGTTATTATTTCGCTTAGGGTTGGTATATATAGGATTATTAGAATGGAGACTGTGTATACGGTGTATGTGTGTAATGTAGTAATCTTGGAAAACGGTGCTTGGTGGTTTTGGTTCCGATATGTGGTTTTGTCATGATATTAAGGTATAAGTTAGAGGGAGATTGACAGTTATGTGTAAGGGCGTTCATATATAATGAATAATAATTGAATTATATGATAACAAAAATTGATGATTAATGTTGCACTTGTAAATATTTTCATGTGGGTCTGATTTGAAATTAAAATAATTTTTCAAAAGCATTTTACATTTTTAACAATGACTATTTAATAATATTTTCTTTCCAATGTATATTCATTGAGTACTTGATGTAAATTACTTACTATTATACCCTACAATATACTAAAGTAGATTCTATTTGGTCGAGGGGTATCCCTACATGGAATAAGCTTTCATGTAAGGTATCAAATTATGCCAAGAAACATGAACAGTTTAAAAACTTAGTTAAAGAATATTGTTTGAATGCATGCGGAGTCATTAAATTATATGGTACAAGCCTAAATGTATTTTCTAAATTTGATGTAACTTAGCCTAAAAGGCGTGTTTTAATACTGTGAATAAATAAATATACCATTCACGATAATTAGATAATATATAAAAAACATACTCTTACATGAAAATATAATGCATTTTTTAAACACTCGGTATAAAAAATTTACATTTTAGGTTAAAAAGACACGATCAAAATTACCTGCACCCATAATTTTTGTATAACTAATTAGTATTTGTCTCGCCAAAGGACTGAAACAATTAAAAATGATGGATCACGTTACATTTTTCCGCAAGATAACATGATCAAGAAAATATATATATTCACGACGTTATACTTATTACCCAGAACTTTTAAACACCCAAACCTACCAAAATTATGCATAATGCATCTTTTCATTCGACACCGAACCAGAAGCTATACCAGAAATTTTCATTAAAAACGAGTTTTACCCTTATACAGTTATACCTACACATTTTTCGATTATACTCGTATCACGAGCATCCATCGTTCCACGCTACAAGCGCCATTGAAAAATCTAAATCGTAGTTGAAAAACGAGAAAGAAAACTCCATATATACCTATACATATGGAGGATAGGCTTAACAGATCGTCGTGTATAGGAATCTCGAGCTTACGGTAGGTACAATGTTGATATATAGCACAATGGACGTAAGCACCAAAACTGGAACGTTTCATCAACGCCCATATACGCGTGTATTGTTGGCGCTTCGAAAAAAAAAATGACGTTAACTAATGATTATATGCGCGTTACACACAAATGATCACACGAGGAGCAGACGATTAACGGGATCTATAAATCCAGGGCTCTGGCGCAAAAGGGTATTATAATATGTACTTGAACTTTTTGTGAGGTTGCCTGAAAGGTTTGAGATTATTTTATAATACGCTGATTACCGAGTATAAGTGCCGTAATTGTAAATCGATTATTACTGAAAAACCTGCTTATCTCAAGGTTTTTTTTTATGTCATTATCAAGGTGATAGTAGTAAGAAGTTTGAAGTTTAATTTTAGTTATAGAGATTATATACGATCAAAAAATAGCTTTGAAGAATTAATTTTATTTTAATATATTGTCTAATTTAGGTTCTTAACCATTTGCACGTTATGAACAAGCAGTAATGGTATATTGATTATAATGTAAAATGTTCTACTTTTTTGTTAATCTGTTAAAATTCCAAGATGTTTTTGGAAATATTGCAAGGTAATTTATATACAACCTTTTTTTTGGTATATATAATATATCCGAAATTTTTTTTTATTCATAATTTATAGTTGTTAACTCTGGAAGATTAATATATACAAAACAAAAAGAAGTTTGAAGCGCTCTTTTGTGCGTTAACAGTTATGTGAAACTTTTCAGGTCAAACTTGTTAAAATTGAAGTGAGAAGTGGTTGTAGAGTAATAACTATATTACATACGAGTAAAGTATATACATGCGGATCCGATTACACTTATTACATGTGGAATTTTCCTTTAAAAAATTTCTCAAATTAAAAAATTCTTTTTATCAATACACTCAACACCAAATTCTTGTTCCTTCCCCTCATTAAAACGAACACGTTCATAGGACAATCAATTTTCTATTCCAGAAGATGTTCGTACGAAACAGAATAATAAAATATGAATTTTAATATTCAAATATATATATTGTTACACGTACACATAGGGTCTAATTATCTCATACTTACTACCCGTTATCACATATCTAGAAAGTCAATTTCTTCATTTTAAATAGGTATTGCCCGATACCAATACACAAAAACTGCAGCAGCAATTGTAGCTGTAACCATGTTCACCTGGGGAGTAATTTTAGTCACTTTGAGACAAAATTACTGTACGCTCGACACTCAGAGATATATACGTACAATATGATATAGCTTTCACGAACGATTTCATCGTTTTAAACCACGGCGACGAGGAAAAATTGTAGCTGTCAAAGTCACACGCGTATTATATATATATATATATATATATATACACTCGTACAACCTGAGAGTCCCTGCAGCTACGAAAAATCTTTTTTTTTTTTTCTTCCATCCACATGTCAGATACATATAGTATAGATATATACGCGCGAGTGTTAAAAACCAGTTTGAAGGTAACTCTTAAAGCTCCATGGCGTGGTGACCGCGTGCGCACAGCCACTAAAAGTCTCCTTTTTTCTCTGTCTCTCTTACTCGACGATTTTCCTTGTATATACACCATACGCGCACGCGTAGTACACTTGTTCGACGTTACAAGGCGACTTTTGGGAAGAAAAATCATCATTGTCTCTTCTTATATATATGTGGTTTTATTTCAATTCCCTCTGGCCTTCCCAAGAATGCTATTAAATTGTCCGTGTGTATGTGTATGTGTGATCGTGTAATGGGAACAGCGCGTATGGAACGGTATTGTATATACGAATAAATTTAATTAATTTATATTATTACGCAACTTTTGTATAACATGCAGCGATGGAGTATATATATGTAACCACAATGCTTGAACGCTATAGCACAGCGAAGCTTACACCAAGCTGATGTTCGCGGATAAGCGCGGGTAATTGAAGTAAAGGAATATTAAAAGATGTGAAACATCGTTCCTGGAAATGAGTAATAATCAAAGGGTACGTATACGCGGTGTTTCATATTTCTCCTCTCCTTTTTTTTTTAAGATCAACACAATGGACTTGTTTTTATAAAAGTATTACTATATATGTTGAAGAAGAAAAAAAAATGGACGGTGTAATGAAAGGGTAAAGGTACAATGGTACATTTTTTATAATTCAATTACACGTGTATATACAAACTGAAATTATCGGTGAATATAATTCTTATAAACTTACACGCGCGTTTGGAATACTTGCAACAGGTTTACATAGTTTTTAATAAATTCATAACTAATGTATACTATAACTAATAAAACTACACATACGCAAGAGTAATTAGGGCGGTCAAGTTGAATTGGCAATCGTGAACAGCGTAAATAACAGATCAATGTGACCATCACGAATTCAAAATGTTCACATATTCTCGTAACGCACGCAGGTATAGATTATATTTCTAGCCTGAAGTGGCAATTCACGCCTATACGTATATATCGAGAGCAAACAGATTACGAATTACAAAGTTTCAACTGATTACACGTTTCCGTATACATATCAGGACTATACATTTCTCTCTCTTTAAATCTCACGGAAAAGTCAAAACTACTACAGAGGAAAACACGTATATAGGAATGTCACTCATATTCTCTCGTGTCTCATTAGCCATTTCTAACCACAGTGTTTCGATCTCCTCCTCTCTCATTCCCATTAATCGCATACATGCAGAAAGCGCACAGCAGTAGTATATAGGATCCGCCTCGAATAAATTACGCGTTCGCTCATTTCCCGGCGAGTCAAATAAAAGCTTCTCTCCGTGTCTATACATACATCGCGCGCTTCCACGTGCTGAGTGCTGCTGGACACCGTGTGAGCAACGTAACCACGTGTATATATATATATATATACATATACGTATACACGCGTGGATATATTATATGGTACACGTGGCATGCAATACATATATATACATTATATCTGTGTACGTGTGTTTCGAACAGGATTCCAGTGCATGAGGCAGCGCAACACACACACACACACAGACACACGTACACAACAGAAGTCGAGGTAGTTTTGCGTTGCTACCACTACACGAAGTGTATGTGTATATATATGCACGCATACATATATACACGTGGCCGCACAGCAGGTAAGTAAAATGGTGGGGAAGGAGGAATAACGCGGTGTGAGCTCTGCAGGCAGGCAAGCTGGCAGGCAAGGAACCTGATTGTGGGAGAACTAAGAAGGAGGGAGAGTGAGTGAGAACCACGGCGGCGGGGCAAACCAGAATACACCGGCCGGTGGGGGAGGGAGAGAAGAAGAAGAAGAAGGAGGTGGAGAAGTAGGAGGAGGAGGAGGAGGAGGACAAGCATGGATGCAAGTACCGCTATGCCCGGAGTGGCCCCGGGCGAAACACATACCTACCTACCTACTCTTAGACCGCAGTGGCGGTGGTGGTGGCGGCTACGACGACGACGACGATTCCTCTCGATCGAGGGTCTCACTTTTATATATATATACAAGCTGCGCGTATGGGTATATATATATGCATGCATATAGTACATACGCGAGAGCAAGAGAGAGAGAAGCAAGTGTTTTATAGATATATAGAGGATTGAGAGAGATGAAAGAGAAAGAGGTACGCGCGAACGATGTTGCTGCGAGCAGCGTTTCGGGAGAGGTCGCGCGACGAGAGAGTGCATAGGCAAGATCGAAGAGAGGAATCCTGTTGGTCCGGCTGTGTTGGAGTAGAGAATCTGATGATGATAGGAGGAGGTGGATTTATGTGACCCCGAAAGTTTTTGGAGGTTTGAAAGATGATGATGATTATGATGGCGCTACGCCTGAGGTTTTTGAAGCCTGCAAGGTGGATTAAAGGCTGGCTGGGTTTGGGATGAGAGGAGAGGTTCGGATTTTGGGAAGATGAAGTTTTTATTATTTTTTTATGTAGTTTCGAATATATTTAGTTATATATTTGTAGCTAAATTTAATTAATAAAGTCGATATTCTGCAATATTATTTGTCTGGTAGAATTTGTTTTTTATATCCTTTAAATAGGTGAAAAGTAAATATTTGACATACTTAAATTGATCAGTGTGTATCACAAATTATACAAATATTCATTGATCCGCTTTTTCTTTATATACATTCAGCGCGCGTTATATGTGAGATTAAAGCTACAGTTATATTTATTCGACGTGTGTATCAAGATTAGTCAATTTTAAAAGAAAAATGACATTATATGCGTGTATACATATGAATCGCGTTAAAGGATATATAATCATTAAAGCTGTGGTATATAGCTAGAAAACTCCATAGGATTACGTGAAACTACATGCATGGCATTTTGCAAGACTTCTTCTATCTCTCACTTATACTATACGATTTTCAAAGGTTTCAACAAAGTTTCACAAGAGTTCAAGGGATTTGACAGCTCTTGTATGTGTGTGTGTATATATATATATATACACACACACACACACACACACTAAGCTATAGTGATAGGCTTCTAGAAAAGCGGTTTTTTTTTAATTCTATATGCGATAGCAATTAAAATCGCTATCTCACGTACACATACACATTTGCTCCTCCATTAGAGGCACCGAATTCATACATATATACATATATACATATGCGATCGAGATCGTATAAGATGCAGTTTTTTCTGTACATATACCTACATACGTAAGTAAGTATACACGCGTGGTCCACTAAATTACGAGAGCGAGATTTGATTTATTAGGCACGCACTTGAGATATATATATATATATATATATATACATATATATATATGTATACGTTTATACCGTTATTCTATGATCGCCGTGTATATAGGAACCTTTAACGAAGGATCGTGTGTATGTGTGTACACACATATATAGAGGAGATGGATCGTAAGTCGAGTTGTTCGATCGTATAACGATTTTTCGACCGCTACGGTTCCCTTCGATCTTTTGCTTTCTCTCTCTCTCTCTTTCTCTAATGTGATTGATAAACGAGATACGCGCGGATTGACCGATGAAAAATGGTGATTCGATTGTGTTTGGGATATATATTGCGCGACTCGCGTGCGCTCGAATGTATATAACAGGCCTAGTTTTAATTATTATTATTATTATATTTGCCGATCAGTATAGAAATCGATTATTATACAGACCTCAAAATTGATTTGTTTTACAAAAGGTTTTGTCTCTTTTATTTATATAGTACAATATTCTTTTTGGATGTATATTCAATGCACTCTATATATATATATATATATTAGAAACATTCAACTTTGTTTCTAAACATACGAAATCAATTACGATGACGAAACCCATGTCCATGACGGTTGACACACATCCATCACCTTAATTAATAATCCACCTCCATTTCTTCATAATTAAATCAACCTCAAAATCCTACTAGCATATATTAAAAAAAAACCCACACTAAACTTAACCTCCCATCCTACCTAGAACCCTAAACTCCACGTACAATTTCCTTCGTTACCCATACTCCCCTTTACCATCAGCCCTAATCCATTCATCTCCTTCTCCTCTTCTTAAAAGCCACCTTACGAAATAAACCTACAACCCATCCGCGTTCCGTCTGCCGCATCATATCATCCGTACGACGTTGTATATACCAAAACCATACGCGCGTATACATTGGATTATATCCATACGCGACGGCTAAATAAATCCGCGCATGCAGCGCGAGTATGAACGCGGGAGAAAGTGCCGCTGTTGCTGCTGCTCCTGCTGCTGTTGCTGTTGTATATGCACCAACTATATATACATGCGCGTATCTATATATAACTGCGAGATACGAAAGGAATCAAGGTGAACGTAGGAATCTGCGATGCGCACATAGAGCTACGTGAGCTACGCGAACTCTCTCTCTCTCTCTCTCCCACTATATACTATATTATACGCGCGCTACTGTCTCTGTCTATACAGCGCATCCACATACACACACATACATAGGTATATATCTGCTACTTGGTATAGGCGATCACTCTCCCCCGGTCGTTCGTACACGTTCCTTTACCATCACTACTATATACCTACACTTGCCCGTCCATTCATCCTCTCCGATATCGTTTTCCCCTCTTTCGTCGTCTCCTCTCCTCTCCTCTCTCTCTCTCTCTCTATCGCTTCGCCTTTTCCTCTATATACACACAACAGGTGCGCCTCAGCTACGCGTGCAATCGCTTGAGCTTTTGTTTCCTTCTCTCTCTCCTCGTGTCGTTGACTCTTTCTCGCTTGGCGCATCTTCTCTCCTTCGCTCGCACCTCTCTGCGAGCTCATTCACTCTTTCGTCTCTCTCTCTCTCTCTACTCTTCTCCTTCCCTCTCTTTTTATACACACGCTGCACTACTACTACTACTACTACTACTACTACTACTACTACTACTACTAATATTATACCTCGTCCTTAGAGTATATAGCTATCTTCGTCGGCTCCTGCTGCTGCTGCTGCTGCTGTTGCTACTGCTATGTGATTTTATTGTACCGGTCGGACTGCACGCGTGCACTTGTTTTTCTACGTATATATATACGTATAGCGCCATGCGCGTGCATCACTAGCTGCTGCTGTATATGCTTATACCTGAGAGAGATTAACTTAAGGGTATTAAAATGCAGTCTCAGGACGTTGACTTATTGGGAGGGCAACACGTGGGTATATAGAAACGTCGAGATCTAGATTTCTTTAAAAAATAATGTATATATAGTTATATGGTTAATTTGTAGTTTTTCAATACTACCATCATCACTTTACTCTTTAACTCATCGATATACAACGCTAACCAAACAAAGCCACATTCCTCTATACTACATACCGATCCATTAAATTCCCGAACTCTCATCAGCGCCCATGCCAATCCAGTCATTCACCCTATCCCGAATCCTCGCTCCATAGCAACCTACATATATATATATATATATCGATCTCGATCACATTCGGCTGTTGGCCCTCCCTCCGAAAAATCTCAACATCGATCTTTCTCTCTCTCTCTCTCTCTCTCCCTCATTGTCTCAACTCTCTCTCTCTCTCTCCATTCATCCGAAAACCGCGCGTTCGCTCCCTCATTAGCCTCGCAACTCCTCTCTCTCTCTCTCTCTCTCTCTCTTTCATTCCGAACACTCGTCAATTCAATTGTCTTCCTCTTCTTCTTCGTCTTCTCCTTCTTCACTCGTTCCCCATACCACTTATATATATATATATATATATATATATATATAGGCAACCTCGACTCATCCTCCACCACCACTACCACGTAATATCCCACGGCCCGAGAAGCGAAGAGGTTCGTCGTACCTCTACATGTGCATGTATATATGCATATATATATATATATATATATATATATATGCACGAGGCGCACGTGTATCTCTATCTCTTGCTCTCCCTCTCTCCACACAACCTCGCGTCTTTACTTATACCAGTAACCGTGTATATACCTACATCGGTGGGGTTTCGAGTAGCGAGCGCCGAGAGCACAGCGAGCGAGCGCCAACCAAGAGCGCCACGCAAGCGAGGATCTCCTCCGCACTGTCTCTCTCTCTCTCTCTCTCTTTCCCTCTCCTATACACTTGCTATCTCTATCCTTGTCTGGTCCGCTGTGTATATGCGCGCGAGGGTCTTACCTGTACGCGAGAGAGAGAGAGAGAGGGAGAGAGATAGAGAACGAACGAAGCGAGCGAGCGATCCGAAGCGAGCCGAGCGCAACGATCGGCTACCACTCAGTCCGAGGACTTTGTTCTCCGGCGCTGGCTGGCTGGCAGGCAGGCTCCTCGATCTCTGCTCTGCTCTGTCTGTCTGTCTGTCCTGTCCTGTTTTATCCGTACATATATATATATATACATATATATATATATATATCTATTCGTTCGTCTGTGTTCTACGTGTGCGTGCGCTGGTCTCGCGCGAGGACCCTGTACAGTGGTGGTAGCAGTAGTAATAACAGCAGCTGGCCTGTTTCTGTGTATTATTCTTCTTCTTATTGTTGTTGTTCTGTGCTCTGCTTCGATCGGTTCCTGGCGAACGTTGTCCCTTCCTACCTATCTCTTCATTATTTTTTGTTTTATTTTTATTTTTCCTATACGTATCCTCGGTTGGTTCTTCCTTCAAGTGTGCTACGTATGTATATATACTTGCAGCTAACCAACAGCTACCAGTAACCAGCAACAACGGACATTCAAGAATATATACTCGTGTGATATATACATACATACATAAAAGTGGACTGTGCCGAACCATATCACATATATATACGTACAACGAAGACTAGTGAGAGAGAGAGAGATAAAGAAAGAAAGATCGAGGCGGTAGTGATTCTTCTATACGTATATACATATACACGCGGTCGCGTATCGGTACCTAGTACGACTCATCCTGTGCTTATATATAATACTACCAACGAGCGACCGCTGCACGGTACCAACAGCAGCCGCTCTTGCGCTTCAACATCTGTCGTCGCGCGTGTACTACTCCGGCATCCATAGTGCAGTATATATATATATATATATATATATATACCGACGACACCGCGAGTGATACCTTTATACATATATCCACGTATACATATATAGTGCAAGAATAATACCATGAGGATGATAATCAACGTACCACCACCACCAACAACAACAACAACAACAACAACAACAACGTCTTCATCGTCAGGTACAGCCGAGCAGTCGCGTAGCCGTAGCAGTAGCAGTAGCAACAAGCGCTGCCATCTGGCTTTCTGACCGCTGTATATTCTCCCACAGATCACGGCTCCTCTCTCACTCACTCACTCACTCACTCATTCTCTTATATACTTACTTACCTCTGTCTCTTACTGTATATACATATATGTATATTCACACGGTATCAGTTGCTTGATAACATATATATACGTATAGCTTTGGAAGTATAGTAAAACACCTGCTGCCGCCCGGGCACTCGCCCGTGACAGAGAAGCACAAACCCAGTGGTAGTGCTGCTATACATATATAACTATATATACATATATAGAAGGCGCGCGTGGTGGCCTCATTGCTGCTTGTGCGAGCGCAGTCGGTACAGGAGAGATAGAGGTGAAGAGGAGGAGGAGGAAGAGGAGAAGAGAAAGAGAGAGAGAGAGAGAGAGAGAGAGCGTCGTGGTTGCAGTCGTCGTCGCATATGGCCGGGAAGTCAGCTAACGCCGGGACCCGGAGGACGCGTCCCCGTGGGCGGCTGATCTAGGTTAGTGACTTTCATTAAGTTTTATTTCATATACCTGTGTGTATACGTGTGTGTGTGTGTGCGTGTGAATTTAGTATATATATTTATGTATATAGAGAAGTACCTGTGTGTGGGTATATATATATATATATAGACATATATATATATAAATATCTATACACGTTATTTGCGGGAACTCAACCCCTAGTCTGCTCAGAGTTTGGCCAAGTGAC
>JAYJLV010055446.1:0-18753 GCA_036873485.1 Torymus texanus
TTTTACTCATGGCAAAATATTGCAAAAATATTGCAATGTTGCTGCAACTTTGTGGCAATATGTCCGTGCTGTGTGGGTAAGACGGACTATTTGATTCGTGCTCCAGTATTCGATTTACATCAAATTATTCGATTCATCAATAAAACACTTTTTTATTTGTAAATTATAAAAGAAAAATTAATTGACAAATAAGCGCTCATTTAATAGGCCACATAAGAATTAATAAATAAGATCAATAATTGCCAAATAGAACACGTAATTCCTTCGACTTTTTGGTTTTTCTCGAATTATGTTTTTTTGAAGTTCAATAGCTTAATTGGAACAGTTAAATCGTTGCAAATTTTCATCCAAGTTCGATTTTTCGAACTATTTGATCGATCGGTGAATAGTTTAGTCATTTTGAACTCTTCTATGATTTCAAATAGTTCGAACAATCGAACAGTTCGATCATTTTGGCTTACTTGATCATTTCTTATTAATCGATCATTTCGAATTACTCGATGATTTCGAATTACTTAACCATTTCAAACTACTCGATCATTTTTAACTACTCAACTGAAATTCGAGTAGTTCACTGTTTTCGAGCAATTAGTTCGACTCGTCTCGAGTCCGCCGAGTTGAGTATTAAAGCCGAATAGTTCGAATTTACGAGCTGTTCGCCACCCCCAATTCGAATTGCATGTATCCTAGTGGGTGAAACATTGATTAACTATAATTACAATCATCGATCGCAATCTCAACGTTTAAATATGTTTAACAAGAATCATAGAGCAATAAAATTTCCAAGTAAAAAAAGTTAGTATATGTAGCCAATATACGTTGTATAGAAAAAAATCTGCAGTAATTTCTACAAGAACAATAAACAAGAAACTTTGCAAAACTACTTGTAAGAAATTTCTACAAAGTCATCGACAATAACAAAATTCTGCTTTAATTCTGGCAGAAAATATTTCATGCTCGTACAACAAAAATAAATTATATTTTATCAAGGAGCGCCGTAACGTTCGAAGGCAATTTATGAGTCACGAAGTTGCTTAAACATTAAAAAGTAGAAGCACTTGACCAAAACGCTCAGTCGTGCGAATGGTAACACTCATACAGTATAAGTGTTTTAACCGCCTGATTCGACTTTTTAATACTGAATAAAATATAATTAAATTTTGTGGTAGAATGGGAAAAGTTTTGTAGAAATTATTTCTTCTTGTAGTAGTGCATGCAGAAATTTTTTGCAGCTTTCACTTTTTTTCTATGGAATCCATCAACGTACTATAGATCTATGGATGATGTGTTTGCCATTGTTGAGCTATGAATCTTTTATGGGTAAGATGTGGGTAAAATATGAGCACGGTAATACCACGTTGTTACAGTCATACAGTGCATATGGTAAGGGAAAATTATTACTATTGTACAGACGAAATTTAATCTTGACTTAATTATTAATTTATTTATTTATTAATCTTGATGTATTATTTTTTCAACCGTAGATTTATACAATTATGCGCAAGTGCACAAAAAAAAACTTGTTTGAAATATCAGAGGTATACAATTTTTTAGATATCTTAAAAAGCGAAGTTTCGCATTTCTATTTATCGATTTTGCTAACCAATAAATAATGTGTGTATAGTACTTCTGATCAACTTCAAAATCCATTCTTAATAATCATCCTTTCGCATATTTTTTTCTCCAAGACATCATTGTGTGAATTATGACACAATATTAAAAAATAAAAATGCTTGGCTTTATTTTTTAAGGTATGTCTTCAGATATCTCAAAATCGTAACGTAATGGAGCAATTCTCACGCTAAATTCATGTTAAAAAGACCAAAATATTTAGGGGTATGACAACTTAGTCAAAGGTACAAAAATTATTTTACCATTTTTTTTGTTCCTGTATTATTCATAATTTCAATAAACTAAATTAATTCATAAATAAAATACAATATACATAGAGAAATCAAAGTATGAAAGAATTTAATAGAACCAAAGATCATTTCGTTACTTTTCAAATACAATTATTAAATTAGTCTAAAACTTTAACGACATAGTTTCGAAAGAACCGCAAATGAAATAAAATTAACACGTTCATGCTTATAAATCAACCTTATATACGTGATTAATTATACTATGAAGTCGAAAAATTTGCAAATTATCTCTTTAATTACAAATTGTTGTTAATTACCTCAACTAAATAATTTATAATGATCGGCGTACCAAATAAAATATTAATCCAAGTTAATTAACGTTCATTCCGTTTCATTTATTTTTTTTTTTTTTATCAATTACCCTAATCAAGCGTTTAAACCAGCAATGACTTTTTTATTACCTTTCATAAAATAATACCTAAACCTAAAAGGCCACATCCCATTATCAATTCCATTTCACACTAAAAACCTCGACGGTAACATCCTACCAAAATTTTTCGCATCATCAATCACCAACTCCAAAACAAACTGACCATCGTCCCTAATCTCTATGGATACTTTCTTCGCGCCCAAAATCAGATTTCGAGAACACAAATATGAGAGCTAGGTATAATTAGCAGGTGTAGACGACGACATCTGTTAGGAGTTCACTGGACTTCTCATTCATTTTCATTCATTTAGAGAAAACGCTTGCCGCCTCGAATACCTATATAGTGGCTATATAGTCATATATATATTGTAGACACACTTATTGTCGGCCAGTCGTGTGCGGTAGTGTGTACACCGAGAGAGTAAGCGCGCGGTTCGTGTGCGGCCGACGGCGTCCGTGCACTGTCCCTTTTTCTATACTTGTAAGCACGCGCGCGTGTTATCCTACACTTAAAGTCACTTACGGATTGGCAGCAGTATAAGCAGCAAGGCCGATTCTCACATCAGGCGTACGAAGAAATCGGATTCTCTACTTGTTATAGGATTTTGCGTAAGTATTGTACATAATGTATACAATGTTTGAGGGGGAGTTTGGAAATGTTTGCGTTTGAAATTTGAAATTTGGTTAAGGTTCTGATGGTTGTGGATTGTTGTGGAATAATAATGAGGATTTTGTATATACATATGTATATTTGACGATTCTGTTTAGACTGACTCTTCCGCCGGGTGAAGAAGGTAATATAAAAGTTATGATGCGTTGACAACTGATAACAAATTTTTCGCACAGCAACATTGGTTGAGTAAAATCATTTCAAATGTAGTACAATTCATTTTATATCATATTACAATTACAAAGATTTAACTATTCGTTAATTAGTAAATTTTCTAAATGAGATTTCATCAAATAAAGAGATACGTTGTTTTGCACCAACTGTCAATCAAAATTTTAAAATCCGTTAAAACTCTATTTCCCGCAGTCGCATCAAAATTTCAAATAATTATATACATCAACGAAATTGACAAATTAACGTAAATTCGTTTATCTTCCTACATAGTATACACCGACGACCAAAAACCACATCACGTGCGCAATTAGTCCAGGTGATTTCTCTCTTCGAACTCTTGGCGCTTATCCCTTCTCTCTTCCTATATCCGACATGCACACTTCCTGCGCGTGCGGACGACAATGTAATATGCGTCTATAAGTAAAGTCGCATCCACAAATCCGACTTGCTACGCGCGCGCCAATGCACTTCATTTACTTATACTTGCCCGGACAAGCTGATGCCTCCCTCCTTCCTCTTTCTTTCTTTCTCTCTTTCTCTTCCGAAAAAACGTCATCACACCGCGGTGCGCCGAGAGAGCGGCATTTCCGAAAGAGCCAGTGTGTGTGCATGCAGCGTCGCATGTATATATAGCAAGAGAGGAAAAGAGAGAGAGAGAAAGAGCGAGCGCACAGCTGATTCAAAGATGGCCGGCGGCCGCCGAGATACAAACAAATAGAGCAATCGTATGACCGAGAAAAGAGAGAGAGAGAGACAGAGAGCGAGCGAGCGAGCGAGAGAAAGAGAATATATAGTATAAAGATCGGAGGACAGAAGGGCGAGAAGACGCGAAGGTGAGTATTACTGATTGTGTCGTTTATATATACAAAATACCCATTGTAGATTATTAGTCTCGTTCCAAATTCGCTAAGATCGTGAGAAAGGCAGAGAGAGAGCGAGAGGAAAATTTTTTCGCCAAAGGGGACAGCCCTCCCGAGTGAGAGAGAGAGAGAGAGAGAGAGACGGCGCTCGCACATACGACACCTGCGTATATACTTACACATATCGTCGACCGTCCCGACCTGCGCACACGCACACATATAATTCGCACGAGAAACGAGAACCTCTCTCTTGCTAGTAGACTAGACCGGAGTTACAAACGTTGAAGCATATATTAGAAATATCTTTCGTTGAAGCATATATAAGTATCGTAAGTTGAGAAGGAAGGGCCTGTGTCGTTGCGAAAAGATATGTCCGGGCATTTAAAACGGCGCCGTGCTGGTGGACGAGCGGACGTGGTCAGGTGATGGTGCTCTCGCGGGACAGCGAGAGAGCGACAGACACGGGTAAGGTAGTTGTGCGACAGCTCGGTTAATTGTACTTTTTTTTTTTTTTTTAATATTGCGAGAGTGCTAAGGAAGAGTTCAGTGTGTATCTGCATGCACGTGAAAGTAGCTCATAAATGTTTTTAGTATAGGTATATATTTAATTTTTTTCTTGAGAATTTTTTTTATTTTATTTTTGGGAGAAAAAAATTTCCTAGCTTTCTCAGATGTTTTATGAAGTTCTTGAAATCACTTATTAGGTGGCCATTCGGCACTTGAAGTACTTCTTTGAAATGAAAGTATTGGAGTTCTTCTCCTTGCATTGATTACTTTCTAAAAAACTTTAATTTTATGCATACTGGAGAAGTTTTATGTGGGTCTGTAATTATCATACGTGAGAATTTTATCTCAATTTGAATGACTAACTTTTTTGCATATTTATATATTTGCAGTATATAATTTTTTTTATTTAAATTAATCATCATTCGCATATATTTAATTGTAATTCATTTTTTTCGGATTCTTTTAAATAATATAAAACAAATAATACATTTATTAATATTTGCAAATTGTTTCCTGACTATGCAAATAATCTACTTTTATAAATTGAAAAATATTTGAAAGCATGATAATGCTTGATATTTATAGAGAATGTTTATTGACTTTCAAAATCTGAGAATACAACACAAAAAGTGAGGCACTCAGCGACTTATAATTGAACAAACTATTTCTTTGGAGTTATTCCAGTAGTTTCCTAGCAGAAATCAATTTTCAGGTCAGCTGGTAACTGGTCACTTTTGCTATGTATACCTTCAATAAATATCAAGTTAATCAATTTGAAAACAAAATTAAAATAATTTTAATGAAACAGAATTGCAATAATTGTTATTAGCTTGGTCTCAGAGTAGTACAAAATAATGTGGGATATACAATTTTATGAATAATTAATGTTTCTGTACTTACCAAAAAATTATATTCCTATAAAAAAATCTATTACAAAATTACATAAATATAATTATTTTTTATAAGTGTAACTGATGCCAAGTGTTTCTTTAGAATCCAAAAGTTTATCATCTTTCTCTTAATGTCTTATCTTGATTTTATCTATTAGGTAAATATATATAAAAAAATTATTTATTGATAAGGCAAATACTATTGAAGTCTTTTCATATTTATGTATATATCAAGTTTTATTTGTTTTGTATAATATGTTGACAATTGAAACATTAAATATTACAGTGCAATTAGCATTATAGAATTATTTATTAAGTACATATGCTTCTATAAGATAATTGCTAAGTTGACCACATAGTCTTGTACTAATTATACCAATTCATTCATAAGAAGATAATACATGAATAAATTTCTTTTTATTTACAGATGCTGAAATTTCGCTTTAAATAAAGCCAAAGGAGGATATTATAACAGCAAAAATGGCTTTTGATCCTAGGAATGTAAAATATCCTTCAGATCTGCATCATTCACAAAACATGACTCCATACCCATACTCTAACCATCATGTCATCCAATCAATTCATCGTACTGATGAGAACAGAAATGAAAATCATTGTGGCAACAAGGAAATGTGTCAACCCATATCACAACAATCATCTGGGACTCAGACCATTCAAAAAGTTGATGCAGCTACCATGACAGATCCTCTACAGATAGACTTTAGATTAACTTCAGAGTACTTGGCTCGCTGTTCTGGCCTGCCTTATGTTTGCAAATATGAGGATAACAGCAGCAATACATCATCATCAGTACACAATTGTCAAGATGTTCGACCAAAGATTGAATATGATCTGGAACCACAGCGTATAAATGGTGTGTATCATTGAGTTAAATAATTTTTTACGTTTTAAGTCTTCCATACAACTTTTCTAAGAAAATTTTAAAGAACATACTTTGATATAATACTGAACCAAATGTTCATATAATAATTTATTTTCTGAAAAACATATAAGTCCAATTCATTCTTGAAATTTTTTTTAACAATTTTTTCATTCACTTATTCTAAATTCCATGCATACTAATTAAAACCATAATCTTTCAGGGATGCTCGTCTACCACTGTCCCGAGTGCGCGTACCGCTTCGAGGATCGTGAGACATTACAGGAGCACCTCGAGGACCACAAGCAGCGTCCGCATGTTTGCGACATATGCGGGGCCAGTTTAAAGCGCAAGGAACACCTCGACAGGCACAAGCAAGGGCACAACAAGGACCGACCCTACCAGTGCAATACTTGCTGCAAGGCGTTCAAGCGTAACGAGCACTTGGCTCGCCACATGGTCATACACTCGGGCAGCAAGAATCAGATCTGCACAGAGTGTGGCAAGGCCTTCTACAGAAAGGACCACCTCAAGAAACACTTGCTGAGCCACGGCGGCGGTAGCAGTGGCAAAAGCAAAAGCCCACTTGGTTCACAAAGCAGCGGTGGTGGTGGTATGCACCACTCACATGGGCAGAACAACGGACAGAGTAGCAGTAATAACAATAATAATCACCACGAGGAGGGTCTGAGCACCTTCGCCCTGATGATGAGGCAGGCTGGACCTCCTCCCTTTTCTATTCTCAGAACTTAAGCTCTTGAGCGCGCGCTCGCACCGTTCATAGGAGGGATGATGTTTCTTTTTCGGTTAAGGTTTTTGCGAGGGGTAAGGGGAGCTTTAGTTTTGCTGATTTAAGAGGAAAAAAGACTTATCATTTTTGGAGTATTGTTTCCGAAAAACTAACGATCACCTGTAACGTTAGGAAATAGGCATATACACATTTTTTTTTCTTTCAATCGCACGGTTCATTGAACTTCTATTGAATTTGTTGCATTTAATTTAAATTTCACGGAAAATGCGAAATGCAAATAATTGATGTGTATTGTCAGAAGAGAAACACCAAAATTTGATTGTGAGGAAACAGTTTGTTGATTCTTTTCTTATTTACAGATATTAAATTTCCTCGGTACGAACTTTGTAGAAGCGGACAGTTTTCAATACACGTAATGACTTAAAAATCCATTAATATTTATTTCATTTAATTATTAATGTCCGATTTTAAAATCTTTGATTCAATAGAGTATTCATAAAGAAAAGTATTACTTGAAGTGAAAGTATTAAAACGTTTATTTATTCTCGCGCATATTGAATTTATAAACACTGAAAGAAAATATTGATTTTGCATAATGAATCTAAAGTATTGAAAACTGGCCATTTCTTAATGGAAAATAATCAATTGTAAATTATATTCAAATTATAATCAATTTTATTTAGTTCATTATCTTGAAAAGATAGCGCGTTTGTTTTCTTTTTATACTTTTTATGAAATTAATTTTAGTGATGGATTCATGTTTTTAAGTTAATTATTTATTACATTTAGGTATTTCATGTGTTATTAGATATAATAAATTTTTTAATAAGATATTATAATAGTAAATATCACGATATTCTTCAAAACCGGTATGAATTCACCGCAGTTTATTTCTTACTCTACGAAAAAAATCTTCGGAACTTAGCTCAGCTATTGATTATTCATATTAGCGATGAGTTCATTAACAAGAAGACTAGAGAAACTTAAATACAGACAGTACTTACATTATTGCGATAGCGAAATAATTCGATTGTTACATAGCCTATACGTAGGTACTTCGTAAAGAAAAAAAGTCGCAAGAGAAAGGGAGTCGGAAGAAGAATTGATGATTGCACTCGTATAAGGATTATTTCTCACGCGAAAGAGAATCTTAGCGAATTTTTTTCCCCCTCACATTCTGTATAAAGTAGTTTTACGGTGATTTTGCGCGAGAAGCAAGATATATATATATATATGCGATAATGAATATAAAAATGAACTTTCGTTGATCTATACGAATCGCATGATTAAACGTTAATTATAAAATATAAGAAAGAAAAAAAAGCATGTACGCGCGCAATGCGTACACGAAGTAAGTGCTTTATTTATGAGCGAGTGAGTAATCAGCGATGGAAAGTGATAATCGACCGCGCTGGTCGAGTCAATGCGGTCATATAGACGAGACGGAAATTGTTGAAAGCGATCGCATAAATTTTTTCATTATTATTGTAAATGAATCGATTTATAGATTGATAAGGTTGCCTTGGTTCAATAAAATAAGTTTAAATTTTGTAAAAAAAAAAAAGAAAAGCTGAAGAGGAAAGGAGCGGACTTTAAGCTTTGTTAGAAGACGTTTATAAGTAAGTCGAAGTTTTCCTTACTATGCCGAAATCACGTGATAATTCGGTTATATTAATAAAATAATTATTATACAAAAATAAAATGAAGTTTGATTTGAAAACTTTATATACCTTTTCCTGTTTGTATTTTTGTAATTAATAATTTATAATATTCGCATTGATTTTACATCAAAATAAAAGACTTCTTTAATATTTACCAAACGATTTTCTCTTATCTGATTCCTACTTTGCAATTTATTTTATATTTTTCATTTTAATCACTTATGCCTATACACAATAATTTAAAAAAAAAGGAGTGGAAAATCATGATTAGGATATGTACGAATGGTAATTAAATAAGCTATCACTGCAGCTTGAATTTTCTCACAATTTTTATTTATATATAGATATATATTATGTATAGGGGTATTACATAAAGTAGCACTGGGGAAGTCGTCTTGAAAAAACATTCACAAACTTAACGTCCATATTCCGCGCAGCCTGGAAATTCCTCGTGCCTAATACACACATCATCGCTTTTTCCTCTCCCTCTCTCCGGTCATCATTATTAATCATTTCTCTCTTTCTCTAAACAATGCTTTCTGAATGTCAGACGCGAATGCTTCCGTGGAGCAGTCTACGATAAAAAATAAAACGCCTGTGGAAGCACCGCGACGACGAAATGTTTGTTTCTTTTACATTTTTTTTTTACTTTTTTATTTTTCAATGCTGTCACGTAAATCGAGAAACTGTTCATGTCGATTGCCATGTCTATTTCGCTCGTGCGCGTTCTCACGCCAGCAAAGCTTGCTGCGCTTTTCATTATAACGACTTTTGCTTGCCTTTAATCGCGAACTCATTTTTTAATTGTATATATAATAATTTTTTCTTGGATGCACCGGAATGCGGTGAAAATAATTTCCACGGCGCTCAATAGTTTGTATCGCTATTAAATTAAGAGATTATTCATGAATCCGAAAGTATTTATTACGCATTTGTCATCATTGCACATAAAAGTTCTATTATATCAATGGTTTCTTTTTTTTTAATTTTCATTCGAACAAAATTCTTTCACTGTTATTTACAAGTTCATTTAATCGAGTCGAACATATGCATTCCTTGAAGTCAGATTTAGAACGTTTCATGCAATTGCACCATTCTTTTGAAAATAACGAACAGAATAGAAAAAATAAGTGTAAACTTTTGGTATCATTTTTTCATAATAACGAAACTCATGAATCAACGACGTCACAAACGATAATTTCGATGGAGGAGAATCTGTTGTCTCTTTCATTTTAAACTCTGAAGGCATTCTGCACACAAAAACTATTGCTCGCACTATTGTTTATGCGTTTTCTTTCATTTTACGCCATTTACACGCTAATCTATTGAAAAAGAGTTAAATGCTTTGTACTATGTCGAGGAATTTGTATATCTCCGCATCGTCTCTCGTCCTCCTTCCAAATTCACTTTCACACATCTCTCACTCGTTCTTTCCACATTTATCATCTTTATTATTTCTTTTTTTTTTCATTCGCGAGCTATCTTCTGCTTATTAAGGTATTATTTTTCTTTAGTCGCGTATATAGAAACGAAAGATATTATTCAATGCTCTAGAAAAAACTGCTCGAGTAAATCTCATCTCTGAAACGACAGAGCTATGGCGTTATTATACAGAGTGTCAATTTTAGAATTGGAGAAAGGTGTTTGTTTTTATTGTCGATCGTTTTCTGCTTTCTGTTTTGTCTGTAAACGAAAATTTGGCGGTACCATTGCGATTTGTGAAAACTTCAAAGCAAAGATTTATTATGTTTATAACGATGGCTAGCTGGTATTTATTCACTTCAATGCGGATACGCAGTCTCTCAATCTGTCACACTCGCGATGTATTCACATATAACTTTCACGCTAACTTAATTAATACAAATTTTTTCAGCCAACAGAAATGAAATTGTTAACCCTCGTAGAATGAAAAAGGCATCGAAATGTCAAGATATATTCATTTACGTTACTATACTCTACAATTTATTTGAATTACTGTAATTTTGATTCAGACTAGTGAATTCAAAATATATCTTTTACGTCTTTCTCTCTATTTCTTACATTACAGATTTACAAAAAATATACTCGTTAGATGCTAGTTGTAGTAAAGCACTATATTTTATGTAGTTTATGAGGAATATGTTAATTATTGATTTTCCATATTTCATTGACAGTTTCGATTTAAAATATCTGAACGAGTAGCAGAATCATAATTAAAGAATAACTATTAGATCACCAACAAAAATGAAATTGTTTCTCACAAAAAAAATCAATTACACTAATGGAGGGTGAACAAGTACATGATTCACGCACATTCATTCGCTTTTCGTTTCCGTCGACCGTTATTTCTCCATCCCGAGTTTTGTTTATTATCGCTTAATTAAAGAGCTTGGACACACTGCGTACAAAAATATGCTTCTCGCGGCCCTCCTTTGTCGTTTCTTTATGTTTTTCACATATTTTTTCCTCTTTTCATCTTTCTTCTTCATTTTCTTTCAAACATGCAATCATCATCGCTCGCCCGCACGTCGTTACGAAGAGCCTCGATTTCCCGCTACAAAAGTCACCTTTTCTTCCTACGCGCGTGCGCGCATACAGAAAAACGCAGAATAAAGAAAATACAAAGTATGTAATGTCGGTGAGGAAAAAGGATTTGCACTTTACGTTCGGTATTCCCGACGATAAATTCGAATGAGGGAAAAAAAACATATGGCAATGGCATCAGCGGTGCGATGCAAATTGACGTTTCTAGAGTATGCGCGTTATATTTCGTCTCTGTACGGTTCGGTGGTACATATAAAAAATGCGCTCTTGCCGATTTAAAGTTTTTAAGACGTGTGTATGTGTGATGCACTTGGGAAACAATTATATCCATGCAGAGCGCGTTACTGATACCTACAAATCTACAAAAGTCTAAAAAACATTTGATTTAGATACTTAGTCGTCTTTCCTTTCTTTCTTTTATTATAAAATACAGACTTTTCTGTTTTGAAAAATAGAAAATCTAGAAGATAGTTTTCGAAAAAGCCACGGAATTCTTTATGCAATTATTAAAATATTTATCTACACGAATGAGAGACGTTGCTCGTTTTTTTTTCCTTGTATGTGTAACACAGCAGTCCTTGTTTGAATGTGAGTAAAACTACAACGAGAAATGAATACACTTAGGAAATGAACTTACAATAGGTACAAGTAAAATTAATTATAAATAAACTACAGTAGAAAGGAAGAACAAATAGCAATCACATATTATCATCGTCGCTCACTGAACAAAACGACGATTTGTTTCTTACAGGACTAAACGAAGTCAATCCGACTTTTGAACTATGTCTCTGCTGTATCTTTCCTTCTAATTTTCACTTCTTTTTTTCATAAATCGTAAAGCTATTCGTCACTGTTTTTTTTTCTTTCGGAAGGTACAATTGTCAACTTGTGAAAGACGTATTTTATCTTAATAAACTTCTTTATTTAAATTGTCTACTTTATGAAATAAATTATAGCTTTTCATCTAAATCAAATGAAAATTGTGTTTAAAATTTTTCAAAATAGTTTTCATTTTAACAGAAAAACTGTTAATTATGGGGTTTTTATTGAAATACACTTTCCGAGAAATATATACCTTCCAAAATAAATCCATTTCATTCGCAAGACTGTATCTCTCTGTTAATTCTTTTCTTTTTTTTTTATTTTGACAATTATACCTACAAACACTCGATCGCTCTCTACCTCTCATGCGAACTACAAATTGCTCTCACATTTCTGGCACGCTCACTATTCAACTTATTAAGTAACGCCTTAGTTAATCTTGTTTTTTTTTCTTGTATACAAACTTACTCTAAACGTATAAACTACAATGTACTGTCTCTGTTTCTCTCTTATCTCTCTCTTTTTTTAATATGGTTACAAGTGGCGGTGGAGTATTTTAATACGGCTCATCCCTTTTTTATACCTTTATATATATATATATATATTTATAATATAATATGCAGCTTTTAGTTATGTACTATGTATATTTAGTAATTCTTAGTGTACTCTTAACGTTGAGGTCTGACGAAACCTGAATTTCCTCTATTTTTCTTTTTACCTATGAAATCGCACTGCGCCGTTCAAGCAATCGAAAGAAACAAAAATAAAAACGAGTAATCCGTTAAAAATGTTTGATTTTTTAAAAAAATAAAACAAAATTGTAAAATGCATTAAACGTAGTAACTTTATTTAAAATCAAAATTTGTAAGGAAAAAAATGTTTGATCACACGGTATAAAAATACTGGACATAAAGTATTTATAAATTGCACGTAATTTTGATGCAACTGGTTGTAAATCGTGTATATGCATAACATTCGATGTTCTCATATGTTCAATGAGTGATAGTACAATTTGCATTAATTAAAGTGAACAACCTTACTTCTTAAATTAAAAAATCTCTTAATACAGCGCACAATATTTTTGCACAATTCATATAAATTACGTACAATTCTAAAAAATGTTAAAATGTACAATGAAATCGTCGCCAGGCAATCGAACGAATGATCAGTTCATCGTTTACGGTAAGTTACGGGACTGAGTTGAGTTATCTGCTTGAGGTTGGTTGCTTTGAGCTGCCGACCGACTAGAATCAAACGGTATGCAGTTTATTGACAAGAACTGCGTAAAAACGAAGTAAAGCTGCACGTGGAGGTAATACGAGTGAACAGTGTATATAATGGTAAACGATAAAGTGAAAAATAGTACAGTGTACTATTTGCGCGACGATTTCATCTCGTAAATCAAACCGCTGGGCGTGGAAGATTTACAAACGTAGGTATATAAACGTGGGAACCCTTTGCAAGGATTTGAAAAATTATGATTAAAGCTAACTGATTAAATTTTGCTAATGCAAACAATAGATAAGTAAAACAATAAATTTAATCGAGATTAAAATTTTTCGTATCATTGTTCTTTTAAAGATTATCATTACTAATATACCTAAAAAAGCTATATGGAGCGTACAAACATCTACATAATTATTAAACAATACATCCAATCATGAAGATATATTAACAAACGTAAAAAGGGCAAGAAAAATAACGGCGTGGTATGAAAATGGCACAGCATAAAGCTTTCTACAAAACAATAAGTAACTATAAAAATAATTATAGTTGAATAAACATGATATTTTATATAATAGATTTCATCAATAAAACAAAGCAAATTCATACAAAAAGATTTTTTTTAATTTTAATTGATCACGTCGTTCTTAATAGAAAAGAAATGATCAACTTCTTAATTTTGTAAATCTTTCATGCAATAAAATTTAAAATAAAAAAATTATAAAATATTAAGAGCCGCAATTGCTTTTAATTTGTTATTGTAGTTTTAAATACTGACCCCTAAAAAAAGATTTGAACTATAAATTGATTAAAAAGCTCCATGTTCTATATGTAAATGATTATTCTGGAGCATAACTTAAAAAGTAAACGGAGATTTTTTATAACCTAAGGAACTTACGAAAATTAGTCAGTACTCAACGAAATAAAAGATCTACGAAAAACATGTATAAAAAACAATGTACAATAGAAAATAAACGTAAAAAAGTCGCGAGCTCATTAACTGAGCTGCAAAAAGTTGCTATAGCACGACTCTGACCAATCATAAAAATAATGAACTTACATACTACATGTATACAATATCAATGCTACACATACGATTAAAGGACGACGAAAATCTTTTTTTTCTCATTTTTTTTCTCAAAGCGCTAGCGTAAAATATAAAATACTGTCATCAACCTCTTTCTTTGCATATACATATACAAAAGAAATCATCTTTTTTTAAATCGGTAAGAACAAAGCGCACATCAGAAATATACTTTGCCTCCGATCTTACATAAAATATTGCCACGACTTCATCTTTTCACTATCTTATTTATAGTACTGTGCTAAGGCCTTGTTTGAGTACGAATTAAGTGTGCTTCATCTCCTTTTTTCCTTTCTTTTCTTCTATTCTTTTTCCTTCTCAATATTTAACATCTTGACGTTATTTCTAGCTTAACATACGCACTTTCATTGCATCGAAATAGATCGCTTACGTAGATAAAAAATAAATTTATAAATTTCGTATTTCCCTTTAATTTTTTTTTATAAATTTTTAAAACAAAAATTAACATATAAAAATACTAATCACATTGTAATATTTTTAAATAGAGAAACAAATGTTTTTTTCATAGATTACAGTATGCCGAACGTAATCCGTTTTCACATTAAAGCTTGTATTTTTAAATAAGATATAATTTTTTTAAATCTGTTTCATAAAAAAATACTTATCACTTGCATTTACTATATTTATCATACAAATATAAATATATTCTAAAATTTGAAAGCTTATCACGAGAAAATATAAAAAGGTTATAAAAATTCTTCATTTCAAAGCAATGAAAAATGCTTATGCACGTTTTACAAGCAAACCGTTGACAAAAGCTTGCGACCTTCAAAGCCTGTGTGTCGACACCTTTGCGCAACTTACTTAAAAAGAATTTTCTTTTTTTATTCACGGGTGTATCTGAGATCAAAACGTAAGTGTTATCAACGACGAGATACGTGTAGTTACAGATATAGACGCACGTAAAAAAATTAAAAGAAAAAGAGAACTAGAATTTACTCTAGTATAACAAAAAAAAACACAATATAAAAAAAATTAAAGAACGGGAAGAAGAGGGTTACAAACACGTTGCACTTCTCTTTGCACTACGCACCACCATTTTTGTTATCTTGTACAAGGGAAATCGTCAAGTTTGCGTTGATCTATCATAAAAATATTTCTTCTTTTTTTTTTCTTCTTTCTCTCTCATTCTCTTTGTCGCAATATTCAGCGATATTTTTATTTTTCGCATCAGGCTCCTAACTTATATCCTTAGGGAGAGTTTTGGTATTCCTTAAACGTATACGCTTTAGCGGTGCAATGCAGTTTAGCTTCTGATATCTATTTAACTTTTTTCCTCTGTGTTTTGCTTAACTCTCTTCTACTTTTACGGCCGACATCGTTGCTGTCGATTTAATCTGCAGTATTTTATTTTTTATTTCGTTAATCGAATCCAATGACCGACCAACGTCAGAATGAGTTGATTACTTTCGCATTCCTTTGGTTTAAGGCATCGGATGTAGTTGATACTACTATCGAACCCTAGTGGAAAGATTCTTCACGCGCTCTTACTGTATTATACGTGTATAATAGAAAATAAAAGCACGAAACCATACTAAGCCAAAATAAAACGAATACGTTTTATTGACGATAGGCTCTTATCGATTGTCTATTTTTAAAATGCACTTCATTTACGAATGAAACACGTATCCCTCTACTTATGTACTCGTACATAAACTATTATCATAAAACAGCACAAAACGAAACCTTAGCCACGACCGCGCCAGCGTCTTGGAATGTTTCCACCAGGGCACGCAACAACCAAACGAAATGGCAAACAAACTCAAATTACAGTAATCCCGACAACGTGCGAGCTGCTGCTTCTGCCGCATACCTAAACGGCGCATCATCATCGCTGCTGCTGTTGATAATGATGCTGCCGTTGTAGCTGTTGCTGCTGTTGATGGTGTTGGTGGTCGGCACCGGTGGAGGGCCGTCCTCAGAAATCCTTGAGGTGGTTACCGAGGAAGGTGCCGAGCTCGTGGGCGACAGCAGCAGCCGCTTGGTAACCACCACCGCCAGCTGAACTCGCCGCGGCTACGGCAGCGGCGAGTTGTTGGGCGTGATGATGGTGAGCTGCAGCGGCGAGGCTACTATGCGTCGATGAGCTGTGGCTCGCGGCCGAGTGTAGCAAGTTGGCCGGGTGGGGAACCTGGAAGTTCCCAGGTGGCGGGGCTCAGGAGAGTAGGCCGCCCGGGTGGCCCGCGCCCGGCGGCAGGGCCGAACTGCCGCTGCCACCGGCACTGTTTGACTGCAGGCTGCTCGTCACGCTGTTCTGCTGGCTCTGCGGGGTACCTGTTGATAAAGGGAAATTGTAGATCATTGATTGTTGTTTAAGATCGGCGATTGATATCTATTGAATTTTTTATAAATTATCCACAGGCTGAGAGACAGAGAGACGTAAACAAATATCTAAATAGAAAGAGATTTGAATTAAAAAATTACTAACATTTCTACGTTAATGTTTCAACAATAATGTTTAGGAGGAAGAAGAAGTTAGTTTTCTGGCTTTTTTTTCATCCAACTCCACTTGACGCATAAAATAATGCTATACCATAAAAAATACTAACCGGCATTCTGACTGAGCTCGGCCTTAACGCGCCTGGCGATATGGCTCCTGGTGTGCTTCCTAAGATGGTCCTTCCTATAGAAGCCCTTGCCACATTCGGTGCAGACATGGCGCTTCTCACCGCTGTGTATCACGAAGTGCAGTGTCAGCTGTTCCTTTCGCTTGAACGCCTTCAGGCAAACGGTGCACACATATGGCCTTTCGGGATTATGGCTCTGCTTGTGGCGCGTGAGGTGATCCTTGCGCTTGAGGCCGGCACCGCAGATGTCACAGACAAAGCGTCGCTCTAACGTGTGGCCGAGCAGATGCTGCTCTAAGAGCTCGCGCTCCGGGTAGGCCATGTGGCACTCCGGACAACAGTAGAGCGTCGAACCGTCCAGTGCGGTTGTCAGACGGATTTCGCCTACAGTGTCAGAAAAGATATATTAGATTATCTTATACACCGTTATAGTGTTCTTTTGAAAAAGTGATAAAACATCTAAGTTTTTAACCTGGCTTAGGTCGAGGTTTCTTCTCCTTGGGGGCCTTCTTCTTCTTCTTCTTCTTGTTATTCGGCGACATCATGATGTTGGGGGTGGTGGTGGTGGCTGCTGCGACGGACGTCGTCGTCTGGGCCATTTCCGACTCCTTCTTGATGCTCTCGGCCGAGTACTTGAGGAAGTGGTGTAGGCTCAGTGGCAGCGTGCTCGCGGGTAGGTGGCTGAGGTAGTCAGCGACAGTCGAGCCCGGCGTCGCCAGGGACTGCCAAGTGGCCGGCATCGAGGCGGGCGTCTGCGTGTGCGCGTGCTGCTGTTGCTGCTGCTGGTGCTGCTGATGCATGTAGTCGCCGTTCGTCGTAGCTTCGCCGTTACTGCGCTGCTGCTCGTCGTTGCTCTGCTTCTGCTTGTCCTTGCCGCTTTTGTCCTTGACCTCCTGGAGCAGATTGCACACGTCCTGCTGATTTAGGGTATCCGTCGTCTGCTCAAATCAAGGGGGGGCAGGTGATAGGTTAGAGAGTTTGTTTTTTACTAGCTTTAACGATTGTTAGGAACGATTCTGCTGTTTCTTTCCCTGGATGTCACGGAGTTTTCCAGGGTTTTCCGGAGGTTCGAGAAATTTCGCACGGGTATTTATGGTTTGTCGGTTTGACGAATTTTGAAAAATTATGGCCAGGATTGTGGATTACCAAATCAACCTAAATCTAGTACTATGTTTTGTTTTATAATTTTAAAATAATATTTAATTACAACACTGATAAAATTTTAATAAAGATATATAATACCTATATGTCACCAGATTTATAATTTTGACCTCTTACAATAAATAACCTTTGTTCTTTGACACATTTTGTACCTGATGATAAGAGCGCTTCTCCTGCATGCCAGGTGAATTGGAAGGTCGCTGCTGTACCCCCTGGGTCTGAGAGTAGGACACGTTGGAGTAATGATGAACGTTGCTATTGGAGTAGGCAGCCTTGTTGTTCATCATCACTTGGGACTGGCTTTGAGAACTGTTTCCCTCGGTTCTGTACTTTCCCACAACTGGCACTCCAATGGGAGGCTGATTAGAAAAGTGATTGGCGTAGCGTGCACTGGCACCTCCCGAGCCCTCTGTTGTGAACTGATGGATACTCGGTATGGTACCAGGGAAGTGGCCTCCAAACGGCGGGAAATTCATTGCAAAGTGTCAGTCGGATACCTGTAATAAAAGATTGATAATTTTAGTAAATTCTCAATGTAAGATTCCAATACTTATTGATAATTAAATTATATATGATCTATAATCTTCACATGGGTTTGAAGTTTGCATCGTTGGAGTGCAACGAAACTTTAGAAAATTTTTTTTATTTTGAGTTTTATATGTTAGA
>JAYJLV010055466.1:0-18747 GCA_036873485.1 Torymus texanus
AATCCTTTCCTTAAAAACATTTTGGCAAGCCTTTCGGCGACGGCGTATATAATCATCATATATATATATATATATATATATATCATAATACCGATCATACCGTTGTAATACACACACATTTAAATTATCTCATCTTCCTTTTTCGTCGACACAGAATTCTCAATTTTTTTTTATATACGCGCGTTGTGCTTGCTGTACACTCGCGTCGTTCGCGCGCGCGCTTTTTTCCTAATCTAGGTCAACACATCGTTTGCTTATTATTTTTTTTTGTTTTATTCGTCTTAATTTATATACAGAGAATACACACTTTTTTGTTATTATTAATTTTTTTATCTTTTAGTTCGCTTTTATACTTTCCAACGGTGTCTGTATGTATATGTATATATGTTTGTTTATGTGTGTAATATGTGTGCACGACGAGACGATTATTAAGAGGAAATGGTCGTTTCCTCGAGAGATCATATTATCATCGGTATAATCTATATGTATATATGTATAGAGCCTGCGAATCATCACACACATATACGTCGTTCAATGTGTGTGTATGCGTGTGTAAGAGGATGTGTACAATGAGCATACATGATTTTACATATCGAAGGACACGCCGAGACATTGGTTTTGCGCGAAACTTGATTAACTTTTGATTTTTTGGTCTGTGTGTGTATGTGTGCGCGTATAATGCCGACACGCGGCATAATCGCAGCGCGCACACCACAAGAGTGAAGATTATCGTTATTATTATTATTATATCACTGCACTTCTTTTCCCCTCGTTATACAACGTGTGTATATCCATGTTTTTTTTCATCGTGAGTGTTCTTTATTTTTTTTTCTTCCTTATGATTTTAAAAAAATTACCGACACATACTCATATAATCAACGTGGGTGATCATCGTTTTATTTTTCATTTTCTTTTTCTCATCATCTCTCACTCTTCATCGCTATAATAATATTCACAGCATATCTCTCGCTAAATTTTTGTTATTATACCTAAACTGTTCAAACGTCATTAATCGTTTGTTTATCTGTTTGTTTGTTTTTATTTTCTCCTTACTTGTTTATACGACATTACTATTGTCTAATGCTCTAAATACTACCTAATATAAACATTTCACGGTTTTTTTTCTTCCTCCGAGGTATTATTTTTTTTTTTTTTTTGGTTAGTTTAATACAACAACGATGACGATATGAGTGTGACAATAATGACACGGCGGTGGTGTGATGACTACGTGAGTATGGAGGAGAAGAGAGGGATCAATGGAGATTTAATTCATTATAATATATAATTATACAATCGCGAACCGCTCACTATGTTGAAAATCAGCTACAGAATAAATAGGTGGTATACCAGTCGAACCTATATATATATATCATTACATATGCATTATATAGCTCATAGATATACATATATACGCATAAACGTATATATAAATTTACATACTCATATATATAGCTTTACACGTCGTTCGATTAAATTTAATGTTAAAATCATTCATTGTGTGTGTCTGTCTTTTTTTTTTTTAACGGCTCGTTTTTAAATCGTCAAAAAATACAAATATATCATATATAAATTTAAATGTTTCAATTTAAGCGCCTTTTTTGTTTATTTATTTACTTATTACTCATTCGATTTATACTTGTGTGTAAAAAAACGTTTTGCTGATAGTTTCTCAATAAAGCGTGTGTGTAGCTGATTCTTACATACGGCAGTTTATAATCATCGCTTCTTTGTCCTTACACATTATACTCTTCGCATAATGAATCGCACAATCATATACAAGCTGTGTGTGTGTGTGTCTATACAGCCTACCGATTCTCCTGACTCTATATGATTATTCCTATAACGCATTATCGGGATTGCAATGGCACCGGTTTCGGCCGATTTTTTTTTTCTTTTCTGTCTGAAACATCATTCTTTTTTTTCCTAACGCATGCGAGTGTTGTTTACCGGATGGATGTGTGTACGAGATACAACAACAACAACGCAGGAGACATACAATTATTATTTTTCCTTCTCGGTAGCTATACTTTGTACTTGGGCATATATTGAATACAAGATCTATAAGTTTACGCTCGAATTCGTCAAGTAAAATCTAAAATTAAGAAAAAACGTTCTCAATGAATCCTGTTTTAATGTTACCTAAAGATTATAAATCCTCAACTCCTGCGCGCTCGCTCGCTCGCGTTTCTCGCGTCTCTCGTAAGCTATTCGAATTTTGATTTGTACGAATTTCGTTACTTCGTAAATTGGTACATTTATTTTTTAATCGTTATATTTTTACTTTTTAAGTCTTGATTTTTACTTTTAACTCCGACAAGCTATAGCTTTAGTACAAGCTGTGTAGTTTAACATTATCAAAAGAAGAATCATATAGAACGCACGAATTTAAGAAAAACGAAAGCCAAAACAATATACATATATGGTAATCATTACAATGCTTATTACTTTTTTGTTTTATTTATTTTAACACGCTCTCGAAAACTACTTGTCTTATTAAACCTTGGCTACGTAGCCCTGTAATTCTCTACCAGTCTTGTTCCTTCATATGGGTATCTAGGTATCGTTATTATATTGTTTATTTGTTTATAATTTATTTTTCTTCTCTCTCTCTCTCTAATCCTTAAAATCATTTTGATCGACCCTGTGTTCAATATGTTGTTCATCGCTTTTTTTATTTTCATTTAATTATTACAAATTCAACGAACTTATCTATACATTTATATATCGAGCATACGGGGGGGAATCAACCAAGAAGTCAAGGTGCGAATTTTTCAAGATTAGAATTGCTTCTTTCCTTTTTTTTAACAAATATGGCACACATGAATTTGGCGTGCATGTACATTATCATATAACTTGCACATTATCGTGACCAGACTTGTGGGAATTTTCCGCGGGAAGACTTGTGGAGCTTGATCTATCAAATAGCTTATCGAGGGCGGGGGAATAGAGACACCAAAGTTTCTTTTTTTTTTTTCATTGTTATTTGCTCTTTCGCGATTTTCACGATCAAAACACATAGTTTGCGTATACACGCATACATCGAAAGCAATAGTTATTTCGTTCTCTGTATGTTAACTTCGATACTCGATCTTATAGTTTTTGTGCAAGGAAGCCAGATATATATAGTGACGTTCATCTGTACAAAAAGTTCGTTATCTATAGTATATAATACAGCAGAAATGATGTGTAATTATTATCCATTGGCTGCATTTATTATATTTTAACTTTCCACGTTATTTCGTTCGATGAATGCTACTTTCAAAAAGACTGAATTCGATAAAAACTATATAGTAAAAATTTGGTGGCTATACCCTCTACCGAACCCTGCATACATGTTTTTTTTCTATACATGTGCGATAAGTGTGATTGATACGTATCACACCGCGCGTACAATCTGATAGATCTTTATCTCTCGATTCTTGCGATTACGATCGAATAATTAAAAATCAAAAGAAAGAAAAGGGGTTAATTAATCATACAACATTAAAATATGCAATTTGTCATTCCTCTGCTCTCACGCACATATCAGACTTTCATTTGGATATCTAACAAAAACAACGTCGCGTGTATTATATATATATATATATATATAGTTCAGCGCAATGGGGCCGCAGTCCCTCTCGCTGTTGATGATGTCACTGCAGCTTCTCGATAACGGGGGATGATCCGGATATGAAACGCGGACGGTCCAGAGAACTGATTGCAACTCGATGGTGTGGATGTATATGTGTGTGTAATGGGGGGTACAGACGGCAGGCGCATTATGAACCATTTAACTTGTGTGTAATATTAATTATTAATTTTCCTCCCATATCATTATCATCATCGTTCTCAGTGTGAGTAAGGGGGGGGGGAGCAACACTGTCAATTGGACACAGGAGGTATATGTATAATCGAAGGGCCGTAGAGTATCGAGAACAATTTTTTTTTTTTCCTCTCTGATATACATATGTATGTGTGTATATATCGAGCGCTAGTCGTAATTCCGTTTCGTAGGATCGGTGTAGATATTCTTAAGAGTTAGCGCGCGATGTCCGCGCACATATCACATCTCTGACGCGCGATTCACTGAGGGATCGATCGTCGACGTCGTCGTCGTCGCGTACGTGCGTAGTAGTAATTGCACACAGATTGCATTTCAACCAACTTTCTTTAATCATTCCGCGCTTATACAGTTCCATTCGACGCGCCCGGTATTCGAAAAAGTCGATTTTGGTATTATTATCGAAGATTAGTTTTAATAACAAGTGAAAACTTACGGTGGAACATATATATGTATAAATGTATATCTATAAAGACCGATCGTTTGTTTTGAGAAAAAGACTTTTTGTGCATGATTATTGCGACAAGTTCGAAAAGCGCTCTTATAATAAATATAGAATATGGCTATAGAGTTTTTGAGGTTGACGTTAAATGCAAGACGTACTTTTGCGCGAGTTATATGTAAGAGGGCCTCCGACAGTCTTAGGAATTGCCACTTTTATTATGTGACAAGACTTTATCATTGTCATGGAAATGTCTTTGGGATGTAGGTAAGTTGGACGAGATAATTGCGAATTGGAAAAAGAGGCTAATGGGAAAAATAATAAATAGGGTATTCGATGATGGTTATCAATTGATAAACAAAACTTTATAGCCATATCCACGAATAAAACTTAAAAATAATGCGGGAGAGAATAAAGAGTGTATCAATATATGAATTGTGTATTAAATAAAAATTTATTAGTTATCAATATCCGTAATACTTTTTTTTTATAGTAAAATTATAAATATTCATGGACGAATTAATGTGTAATGAGTGAAAAGTATTATGTAATAAAGTTCAAACGTTAATATCGATTCGCAATGAAAAAAAAATGCAGTGTGTGAGTATATATATCAAGCTAAAAAATAAAACAATTTTAACATGCGGCGTCTAAAACACTTCAACAATAAAATGTAATAATGATAATTATCGTTCGGGAAAATTCTCTCGAATTACTGCGACCAAAAAGCTTCGAAAAGTCTTCGTACAATTAAAAATACTTCCGGACGCGTAGTAACAGGTCGTCGCTAAGAAAAACTAAAAAGATTTTGAATCTTCAACCAAGTTACTAGAACGCTCCGGAAAGTGTAACGACGATCAACTAAACTCGCGCAATTGATAATTCTCGGACCGTTTTATCATAGCGTCTTGAATTTGTGCAGTTTACTCAGACTTCGTTAATTCAGAGTGATTTCAAGCAACTTCTCCCCGTCGAGAATGAACTATGATCTTCCGTAAATAACTCTACATACATATCCATATACACTTAATCGATTAATTAATTACTTCGAAATACACATAATATATACAACTACGCGCGCGCGAGTATAATATAACATAACGTATATAATATATAATACAAAAAAAAAGAAGAAAAACTAACTTCGAGCCCTCGATAATCCACCAAAATCAACGAATTCGACGGGCAGAAACAAAAACATTATCATCATCATCATAATCATGATCATACAACGCGCGCGTGCACTGTGTCACCGTGTCACCACACAACACTCGTGGCGCAATCTTACTACAGCAACAACAACAATCGTTCGTGCGATGATCCATCTCAGACGCGCCAGGCTCGCTTCTATCTATGTATGTAGCGGCCAGTGAGCGACACGGCGAGCATCTCAATGGGCAGGGAACCGCGCCTCTTCACGACCACCGGCGTCGTCGTAGTCTCGGCTACCGAGCTGTTGTCCCGCTTGCCGAAGTCACGTTTCGATCGGCCACTTGGCCACAAATTATCGTTATCGCCTTGCTGCTGTTGGCCGCTAGCGAACATTTCGGGACCACCGCTGCTGCGCCTGCGCAGAAGTTTCTTGCTACTGCTACGGTTGTTACGTGACTTGCCACCGCTCACAGGGACGACACCACCGCCACGGCCAAACACCAGGTCGCCTCGGCGCAGCTCCGAGATGTCAGCGGGTACGGAGCCACGGCGCGAGCTCAGGATCGTTGCAGCCGTCGTCGTCATCGTGCTTACTGACGTGGTAAGGACAACACCTTCGTGAGTCAGTCGTGAGAAACCGTTGTTATTGCTACCGGTATTGTTGTTGTTATTGTTATTGTTGTTGAGCGGGTAGTTCTCACGATCTGCTGGAAATGAATATTAAACGATTGAGTTTTGTTGTAATTTAGAGAGAAAATAGGTTTCGAAAAAAAAATGATTTCTTTTTTTGTGAGAGAAAAGGAACGAGATATAATAATTGTATATATCCATGAAAATTATATTGAAAATCTATAAACTACATTAGAAATATAATAATATGATTGAGAATTTTTCAAAATAAACTTCAAATAGTAAATTTGACATCGTAATCAGTCGTACTTTTAGGATGAAATTCGAAAAAAATATCTATAAAAAATGAAAAAAAAACTAATCTATTTTCCCACAACATATAGTAGATAATATCATCAAAACTGATTTTATTTTTATACATTTGACGTTTTAATTTAATTTTTATTTTTCAAATCTCCAAAACGAGTTTCATCAAAATCTGTCTCTCACATTTATATAAAAATAATAAAAAAGAAAACCACATATATTTCGAAAAAAATCATCGCCAAGGCCATACGACGGGCCACCTTCTCACCTGTCAGTTGAGCCAGATTGCCGAGGAGATTGCCGAGGGCCGCTTCATGTGGCAGGCTGGACCTACGCTTACTGCTCGTCATCTTCTCCGCGCGGACACTCAGACCAACTCGATTAACGCCTCCATCTACGTTCACAGAAACGAATCAGCAAGTGACTTTTAGATCATACTAAATGATGATAAGAGAACGAACAAGATCGTTCGTAGAGAATATGTATATATATACACGTATACTTACTGGGATGAGCGGCGATATCGGCGGGTACAGAGCCACGCCTCGAGTATGGTTCGATCGTGGCGCGGTTAGCTGCGGACGACGTCGTCGTTGTCGTCGTCATGTCGTCGAGTCTAGCTAAGAGGCCCACTGGCGCTGAACCTCGTCGCCTTGCCCAGCCCTGAAATTAATTATGGAAAAATTGACGAATAAGTAAAAGAGAAAAAGTTTAGTCGAGGTTCCAGATGAAAACAGTGGGAGTATAAGTGGGTGATTAAATTAAGGAAATGTAAATTAAGAGAAATCAATATATGCTGTTCGGTGAAGGGCATTTTGAGATTTGCATTATTAGCGTGCTCAGTAGATCGTGCATTTCAATTGGTGATGATTTCCCTTGGAAAAGACAATAATTTTTACGTTTATAATAACGTTTACATTATGTGTGGACCGTCATTTCTTTAAAAAGAAGGTTCCATATTAATGATCAAGGAAGTACAATGATTAGCCTATGTATACTGGTTGATAATACGCGATATAATTTATAGGAGGTTCATCCGACTAAATAAAACACAGATTGATTTAAAAACAAAAAAGCTTAATATATAGAAAAATCTATGCACAAAGATGTTTCATGTGAAATTTTGAGTAATTTTCCTACTCAGCGACAAGATATAAGTGAAAATAGATTTTAATTCTATTGTAAAATTCATATAATGATTTAACAGATAGTTCCAAAAAAAATAAATCGTAACTAATAAAAAAATAGCTCACAAGTTAAAAGTCGATTGATCACGTATACGAGATGAGTAATGAATAAACATTTCCTTAAAAAATATCATTTATCGATATGTTATTTTTCTCTACATCTGATCAAATCGTTAGACTGTATTAGTCAAATGAGTGTTTCGCTCAACTTACGCTTCAATCACTGTACGTACCAGATGAACCTCCTTAACAATAACCAAAATTCTCTTATTTTACTTAAAATATAAAATGTTCTTACAATTGCGATTCAGTAACAAGAAAATTTTCGTAACTCTTTACATACATTAACAGCCATACATTTCCAATTTAGTAAATTAAAATATTGACTATATGCAAAAAAGGACTATTCATTTTCTCAGAACCAGCATAATCATCCACCAATTAGTATAATCACCTAATTAAAAGCCCGCAAAAGGCACATAAGTACAACAATCCACAGGAACTTTTCCACCGCCCTTAATTTGCTTCCAAAAAATATATATATATATCCACCTACTGCGTGACAACCCAAACCCGCGTACGCGGCCTTAAAAAACAAAAGACGACTTTGCAAAGAACCGTGGAAGAAATAAAGTCCAGGCTCTACGAATACACATAATCTCAGCGATTAAGATTACCACGACCGCTATATACATATACATATACACAGGCACGCGCGTCCCTCCTTTTGTAAAGTTTCGGAATTCCCTATCTCCGCAGAAGTTGCCGCCGCGGGACATAAGATACGCCGTAAACTTTCACGGTAAAGGTATATACATACATATATACAGCACGTGCGCGCGCGTTACATTGTCGCGTTCCTTAATATAAGCGACCCGAACGAGCGAGAGATTAGCACTGCAAAGTATATAAGTAACTAAGCGCGATTAAAAAACTTCTATATCCTCCCTGAGGCTCATATACCCATATATAACCATAACAGCAATATATACATCACACCGACCTGATTATTCGAACGTCGATTGGACAGCCCGAGGGCTGCACCCTTGACATCATCAGCAGCCTGCTGCGTACTGCCAGTGACGATAGCTCTCGGGTCGACGTTCTCCTTCATCAACTTGAGCATCTTTGCGCTCTTCTCACGACTCGAGTCACTATAATCCCTCTTGTTACCAGGCAAACTGAGACTATCGACACTTTTCCTTGGCTCACCACCGCCACCGACGCTACCACTACCACTGTCACTCGACGGTGTGGAACGAGCTAATCGAGGCGGTGAATCAGGCGGGCTACCAATGAAGAAGACCATGTGGCCAGGTTCCTGTTGCGATTCCTGGGTCAACGGTATGGTGGTGAATCTACGTCCAGGACCGCCGCTTACCGTAGCGCCACGACCGCTACTCTTCGACTGCGCAGGTGTCGAATGTCGGCGTAGCTCGCCTGAGGCAGACGTCGATGTGGTTAGTGTTGATACTGTTCCTGGTGGTGGTGATAATGAGTCCATCATGCTAGACGGTTGTGGTGGTGCTGGTGAGCCTGAACGCGACGACGAACTATCCGCCTCGAGGAGCACCTCCGTACAGCACTGCGACATCTCAGCTGTCGTCGACATGTAACGCATGCGGGCGTATGGTTGGACAGGTGGGAAAGTCTGCTGACGGGTTAACGTGCCTTGACGAGGCGTCGGTGCTGGCTGCTCCAGTAGCTGAGATTCCCTGTTAGAGGAGGTGAATGAAAGATCAGGTTAAGTCGAGATTTATAGAGGATGGATAACAAATATTTATATTTATATAAGAGCGATGGGCGATGAGATGAACACGCGAGACTGTTGATTGCAACGTGTTCGACGGTCACTCGTGCATGCATTTTTACTTGTGTGAGAGAATTCGTTAAGATTTTTTATAGATATAATGTGATATTTAAATCGACAGAGTTAATTTGCAGAGAAGGAGTCGATTGAAAAGCAATGTGTATGATACATTTGGGTACAATAGAGTATACTATGTATAATGTCTTTGTATATACTAATATTGTAGGTTGATGATTAATCAAGTCTTTGTGTAAGACTACTAAGAATGTGTAATTTATTAATATATAGTCGAAATAAGTCAACATATATGTATGGAGAAGTCGTGAATATCATTTGTATACATATAAAATAATGTGAAGAGTATACATATATTTTTTTAATATACATAAATGTAAGATACATACATGTTAACAAGCTAATGAAGAATCGAAAGCACAATCAGAAAAACACAATATCGTTATGATATATGATTAAAAAGTGATGATTATTGTGCTCGAAAAAAAAGTATTAATAAATACTATTCAGAAAGAAACTCCTATGTAACGAGAGAGAGTCTGATTATTATTGTCTATTAGTGGGATGGGTACGTATAGTATAATAAATAAATCAATTCAGCTTTAGTTCTGAGGATGATGAGAGATAAAAAAGTAGTATAGAGTTATACATGAGATTTTTTCTTTCCACATGGACAATTTTTAGATGGTATAGATATACGTACACGTTGCTTTTTAACGGTACACGAATGCACTTTAGCTGAGCATCGTAATGAAGATCAACGTGTTTCGCCTTGACAGTATTCTGTACGCAGTATTGGGGATCATTGTTTCTATATTTGGGATAAATACAAATCAAAAACCGGTTTTCAAGCTTCACTGAATCAAAAAAGCATTTAAAGAATAAACAAAAAGAATATTCAAAAAATCAAAGTAAACAACATTTACATCTACCATAAATAAACCAATTGCGTTTTTAACAATCACTTTGCTATTATTATGCATATATGCAGACGTTAAAGCGCAATTCGACGATATTACGTTTAAGACGCTATATAAGCTGTACGTTAGGTCAGAGCAATTAGCGCGAAAAAGTGTCAAAGATAAGCTCTGTATGTATGTATAATATATAAAAACGATAAGGTTGAGCAAGGATGAAATAAATATCCATTATTTACGCTCGATTTGCGCCGCGCGCGCGTGCGTGTCCGGTGCAACACACAACAAACAGTTGAGTTAGTGCTTTTACTATTTTATTTTTGCAATTTGGCAAAAAAAAAAAAAAAAAAAAAAGAAACAGGTAACCAAAAGAAATACCATTTATCATTTTTATACCGGTGGCGTTTGACATAACAATTGAAAGAAATAAAATTAATTGGTATTGGTGTTTTGCAGCGTAATGTCATATAGAATTTGCCAAATAAAAAACTTGCGGTATAGTATTTCACGAGGTAATGGCACCAGCAGCAGTCAACCATCATTTTTTCCGTAATTAACCAAATTTATTCATTTATTCTTTTATTCTTCAGCGTGGAATGTTTGTGATTCAAGATTATAATGACTAGAACGCGCTTTAAAAACATTTAAGTTTTAATTCTGCATCTGTTAATAGTTCGGGATAGTTAATAATTTTTAAATCGTCCGGTCTACACGAAAACATAAAGTGAATATCATATGTTCGGAAAATCATTAAACTTATCAAAGCACATTTTCAGAATTTCAAATAAGAGCACGAATAAATACACAATTTAGCATACATTGTGATTTTTAATCTATAACTACGTGGCTTGCTATTTTCAAAACTTGAACGTTCAAATTACGTATCCACTCAGACTGTCAGAACTAAAAATGACTAACTGTTCTGTACAATTATTTATTACAGTTTTAAAGATAATAATAAACTTCTGGCAGAGATTTTACGTTCACAACAGCCTCAAAGAAATATCATCCAACACCACAAAAACATTTTTCCTTCAAGGAGGAAAAATCATCCTTAACTCATTCACCCATACCAATAACCACGTGTCATTCCACGTTATTTCTCAAAACTCCAAAATTGAACTACTTACTGTTGCCACCACTCTTGCACATGCACCCGTACATCACCCATCACCAAAACAAAAAAGGCGAACACCAAATCCATTATTATATACTATACACTATACACTGTCTCTTTATCCTTACCACGGCTGCTGCTGCACGAGGCTGCTCAACCTTGACGCTTCGAGGCTGTTAGCGATACTGGCGATACTAGTCTCGGGCACGAGATTCTCCGCACTCACAGGCCTCTCAGGTTGCTGCGGATACGAGGGCGACATAGCAGACGATGTGCCAGTTGTAGTAGCTGTAAGTTGAGCACTTGGCGATGCATCTGAACGATGCAAACTGCTTCTAGATGAGATTCTCGAAGGCATAAGAGAACCTGCACCACCACCTGGTAAACTCTCACGACGTGCTGTCGTTGGTCGAGGTGCCAATGAAAGACTACGACAAACTCCTAGAGGTACACTATGACGACGACCGTCTGTAGGCGCTGGTGGTGCAAGACCTGGCGATGGAATAGGCAACTCCAGGCTGCCAGAATCCTCTTCCGTGCACTGTACATGCAGACAGAGAGAGAGAGTAGATGTGATAGCTTGTTGTTGTTGTTGTTGTGGTTATTGGGGTTGCGGTTAGAGGGGGAGAAGAGAGTTTTTTTGGTGGGCGAGGCTTTTGGGGCGGGGAAAGGAGAGGAGGGGTATCGATTCGAAGGAGAGTATGTGGTTGGGTGAGTTTTTGGGTTAGGATACAATTAAGTGGTGAACTTTGCGAAATCCTGTGTGGTATGTAATGGTTGTTTGTATTATAATGATTTATTGTTATTTATTATATTGTTCTATAGATGTAGAGATTTCTAGCTATATTGGGACACGATGTTGCTGAAATTAATGTGAAAATGACAAGAGAGTTGAGGGTATTTTCGTACGAGCTGTGACATCCTTTCGAAATAGAAATATATGCTACTGCGGTGCTATTTTTAATTGAGACATTGATGTGACATTTTCACCGACCAGAAATTGCCACGAACATCTGATATTTTGATTTATACGTATTTGTGTGTAATTCTGAGCCAACTTGTAAATTCTTCGCGTGTCAGCGAGTCAAAACAAGAATTACTTTTAATAGTCTTGACAAGCTCGTGATGTAGGTTCGTTAATCAAACGTGTCGAATATCTCCAACGTTCTTTAATTCTCCGGTATTAAACCAGGATTGGTTAAATTCCAATAAAAAAAAAATATAATAATAATAAAACACACGACAAGAATATCGGAGCTTCAAATGAAAGATTATAAAAAGTATTGGCTTTTAATAAAACGTTATATTGTACATGTACACACAGACACATTAGCGGTATCGAAAAATAAAGCGAAAGTTGCGCTTGTAATTAATGAACGCTAATGAAATTTTTTTCTCCCCTCCTCAACTACACACTGCAGTAGAAAATGATCGAGTATAGTCAGACAGGGGCACGTTTTTAACACTCGCGATGTGACGGGTTGAGAAAATTTTATGTCAAATTTTCACCATCCATTATCCTTAAAACAGACGTGCACCTCTAAACTAGAAAAAAAAAACACCCGTCATATATATATATATACACGCGTTACGCTAATCATCGCATAATGACCTATCGCAAACGTGTGATGATTAATTGAATACATCGTTCTCCGCAATTCGTCTCGTCATCAATTATACCAGCGTGGTTTAAAAAAAAAACCTCGCTATCATTAAATCGTCTCGTGTTTGATGACTTACCACTTATCAGTCGCGTTGTTACCTTACAAACTATATCCTCTCTATACAGATACAATCAGCGGTTATACGCGTACTCACAGCAATTCAGTATCGGACGCTTGACCCCAGAGAGGGAGTGCGTTAAAAATACCATTCCCTAATATAATTATCCACGCGTCGGGCCTCTAAATATCCACGGCTGGACGCGCGCCAATGTTTGGACACAGCACTCATTTTATATATGTATATATATATATACACACTATATGGTGTCGAGAGAAAGGTACGGTATAAAGGTATTTTAACAGACCTTCCCAGCCGAGAGGATTGAGGATGTCGTTAAAATCGCGCTATATAATTTGGAGGGAGAGAATCGAGCAACTGCTGGATTGGATTTCTCTATACGCGTATGTATGTATATATCTTAGAGAGAAATATTGTATGGTATATATTATATGCAGAACGAGCAAAACGGATCCTATTGTATGTTTCACCGGCCGGAATTCATTTATGATAAGCGTAGAATATATCCTGTCGATGTTCGCGCTCACAATGTGTTGGTACATGTATATATGTAGGTGACAAACAGATTTCCGGTGCGCACATGTGTGTACATGTACGCGGAAGTGAAATGTATGTATGCATGTATGCGTCCCAGTGGTCTATTGCGATATATTGATTAGAGGCAATAGGAAATCCTTCGTACGACATATACATATATAGTATATAAACATACATATACGTGTTGTATAGGCTTTTCTGTGTCATGCAATTCGTCGAATTAATTCTATATAAAATATACGCGACGTGAAATGACTTTTCATTCAATGCGAAATTGATCCTAATGGAGCTTTTATGCGATTGTAAAATCGTTTGTTTTCTTTTTCTCTATCGGGATTAAATGAGATTAGATTATTGGAAGATTCGTTAATCGGAAACCAGTGTCTGACTAGACTTGGCCTGTATCTACTTCTATTCATTTACTGCGGCATCAAATTTTATTTTCACTTTATTCGTTTCTCCCTTTTCTTATTGACGTGAAGTAGGTCAATTTATTTTTAAATTTTACGTCCTTCTCCAAACGACGATGGTTTTTATGGTCACCATATATTTTTTTTCTCTACTACTCTTAATTCTTCGTTTCAACTATTGTTATATACGTTACAAAACACTGTAAAGGTATATTTCGAAAGTATACCAAAGAATTCTAGTTTACTACATCTTTATATACAAATAAACAACAATTTCCCTTAAAATTTATCAAGTTTCGCAAAGTACACCACCGATATTTTGATTGTAATTTCGCGATATCATGTAAATAATCAACAGCCACATAAATATAATAACAAACCTCAGACGCTTCGGGTGGCTCTGTATGTTGCTCGGACGCGATCGAGTCCTGTCCATTCGTTACGACGATCGACGTCGTCGTCGTCGTCGTCGTCGTAGCTGCCGCCGCTACAACCGCTGCAGCTTTAGCCTCAGCTTCAGCAGCTTCCTCTTGTAACAACGTTTCCCACTGTTTCTGATTCTCGTGTAGATGATGCATGAGATCATGACTGAAGGTATCGTCAAGAAACCTATGCCACTCCTCGTAAAGCGGCAAAACGACGAACTTAAAGAATCCCACTTGGATCTTAGGTATACTCGTACTGAAGCGATCGCAGAGTGTCGTCACTGGTAGATTCAGCTGACGCTCGTAATCGCCCTGACGGAAGAACTCCTCGCAGACTTTGTGCGACCATTTGCGCGATATGTCCCAAGGACGGCAGGGATTCGAAATGTCAGCACATTTGAGCGCTATTTGGAGGATGAAGTGACGGTGTGCTGGTTGTTCCATGTCCAGTTCATCTTTGTCCAGGTAGTTCTGTATAAGATTGGATTTAAAAACAAAGATGATATTATAAGTTGTTTAGCGATGGAAGAAGAAGAAAACAAAACAAAACAAAAAAACGTTGTCGAAGGGCATGAGTGGGTAGGAATCGACGCCATAAACGGAAACGTCGGATCTTCGAGTAGCTCTTTCGGAATTCGTGATGAAGGCGTGTTGTATTTTTAGACCACGGTGAGATATATACAAGCGCGCGTGTGCGCGTGAAACCTCCAATTATTCTAATTTCAGTGCCTACCTTTTACCCATTTAACAAAGAGTGACACTTTTGGGTCGTAGTCGTCGTTGCCTACTGCCCCATCTTCGCGCGTGTATAGTGAGAAAAACGTTATTTTACAGGTCGGAAACGTCAAAAAAAAAAAATAAATAAATAAATAAATAATAAGCAAGAGAACAGCAACAATTTAAATAATAAAATTTTTTTTACAGTACTTTTTTGTTTGTATTAAAGCGAGTGTAAAAACAGAAGTGGAAGTTTTATACAAAGTGTATAACGTTTTCCTTATACTTCATCATGCCAGCATCGCTGCCGCAGTAGCCGTGACGCAAACGCGCAAGACAAGGAGATCTCTAGCGTGAAAATGAAAAAAAAAAGTAAAGAAAAAGAAAATTTGAAATTCTCGCCCCCTCTTTTGTGGCGAACGACGAAAGAAGAAAGAGAGAAAGAAAAGAAGATGTTTATCGCGTACAATGCGCACATAACGAAATCGCTGACCTGCAATTCACGCATTCCTTTGAACTATGCATATCTATACATGTACATACGTACGTACATATATATATACACATACAGACACGCGTATATACATTTAAAATATACATGAATATGTTTTGTCACGTTTTATTGTTGCGCGAGCAAAGTGTGTCACCTAATTTAAATAAAAGCAGCGCGAGCGCGCGCTAAGTGATAGGACTCTCTCCCACCCCTTTGCCAACTTCGCGCATTACATACATTATACCCCCTCCGAAAAATTGCAAAACTCCTCTTTTGTATCGTTATTGTATACATATACGTATATACTCCGACTTCTTGTACAAACAGTTAATCATCTATAATTATTTAATTACTTTATATAGTGTAGCTCTGTACATACTCCCTCACCATCCACTTCGAACTTTGCACTTAAGACGTGAACGCGCACTTACGAGGTTTGATCAAAGTATCGAAGTATGTGTCTTGCCAATACACATTATTACACATGCTACCATAATAACTTCTTGTATATAATTATATATATCGAGTGGTAATGTATGTATATATACCTTAAACCGAGTGAGAAACTCCTGTTGACGGGTTATATCGGTGGCGAGTATAAGCGAGCTTATCTGACGTTGAAGCTCAGGTTTGTCGCGGTCGGGTAACTGAGCTGAGACGCCACTTTCGAGGAGACAACCTACTGCTGAACGCCAGTGGTGGTTTTCCAGTACGGATGTGTTCTGTAAAAAGAAAAATAGAGGTTGGGTTCGTTGGTTAGAAGTTAAAAAAATTTTAAAAGAGATGGTAATATATGTCGGTAGAGTTTGATAATTTCAGTTATCTCTCTATTACTCAATGTAATAATTAAATCTTCTTTTTTTTTAGAAGTAACGAGGATTAATTCTTCTCCGAATTCACAAAAATTCATGACCTAAACCTGTTATATATGGGTCAAGTCATCCTCGAACTATTAGAGAATAACGTAGCCGTAACAAAAAAAGTTCATTACTCAGCTCCTTTATATACTAACAAAATTATTAGCATGCTCAAAAGATACAAGCGAGCCAACAAAATAAACAAAAAAAAAACGAAAACAATCTCCGCCTGTTTACCATTCTAAATCGCATAACACACGTATATATGTACATACGAATTCAGCAGAAAGATATGTGATTTAGCGATGCTTAATCCGTGCCAGAATAGCGCGCGGAAACAGCACGATTCAGCCCAACTAATTTGTGTAATTTTTCAATCATCCCGTACAAAGCGAACACGCGTGCGCGCGCGCGCGTGCGTCTCTTTCAGTCACTACTTACTACAATGTTATCTTCTACCAAGCGGCGCATCTCGTCAATAACTATATATATATACTTTATTTTGACGATAACGGGCGAGCGGTTTATCCCATTATCATTTTGCAGACGACGATTCTCGATTATATATTATGCGTTAATTATAAACTGTCCATCTCTCTTTATCTCTATCTCTCTGTTGAGCGAATAAAAGAAAGAAAACAAAAATATATATATATATGTATATAGGGAAAAAGCTATTAATATACAAATCGTGTCTGTTACAATTTTACAATTTCAACCGTATGACGTAATACTCGCGTAAATATGTATTATATATATGTACACGTATGTGTATACGAATGCTGCATAGTTGTATTATACATTTAGGAGCGAAGAATACGACGGATTTTATATAATAGCTTGGACACACGTTTGGCGCAGCGGCGAACTTTACAATAATTTCCGTTGACGTTTCTGGGACATAGTCCACATGCAGTTTCTAAAACATTCATATGTTTATTCCTCTTTCTCTCTCTCTCTACTCTACACGCGTTATCAGCTGTATACATATATATCTATATACACGCTACACGTATACTCGGTCCCGATCAACCCCGATTCTGCGATGGTAATTTTTGCATGATCGATTCTGATAGTCGTTTCGTCGTAGCACTAAAATAAACAGTGATGTGGTACATTGATGTAATGAGATTGTCACTGTGTTAGTGATATCGTCGCGCAGTTTGTTCTAAACTTATATGTATACAATCGTCGTTTATAAAATTATTATACTTTCGTTGTTGACCACGTAAATTTCTTTTTAATCACAACACAAATACGTATTCGCACTCTCCTACACAATCCAATAGGGAACCTATATACATATAGAAAGAAACCTTCTGAGTATCCACCTTCGTATGTAAATTACCCTCGACTCTATAAGATTTCAGAACGGACAACATTATTATCCGACACGACCAGCTTTTGCGTGGCATTACATACCTTATATATACATATATACACTTTAAACAACGTAACTTGCAAACTTCGAAGTACCTACGTGAACAAACGTACCTCTCTCTCTCTCTCTCTCTCTCCCTATAAATAGCACTTTAAAGACCCCAGCGTGTCGGACTACTGAAAAACCTCGTCGGCACATTGCCGACGCTCAGCCTTTTAAAATTCACTTCCTCAAAACCCTATTTATACCCCTCTTTTCAATGTACCCAACACGCAACCATTACCACCCACCCCCCATCCTCCAACTCTCTCCAATTTACATCTTACACACATACACATATACACTTGAGTATGTATAGAGCTTTATTATATTCTCATGTAGCCGCGGGTATGTTTACGAGCGAGTGTAGTGTCAATTACAAGCATCTTTAAATTCGACCTCTATTACTTATATACTTCCGCGCTATATATATGCTGCATTTCCAACTTGAAGGGGGTGCAATGAAGGAAATGTATATATATATATATGTACGTATATATATACACATATAGATGTCTAAGCAGTGGTGGAGGCGGAAAATTCGCGTGAAACACGCGGTCGCGTTTAACCTTCGCGTATATATATGCAAGTATCCAGCAGTTGAAGTAGCAACATGTGTGTGCGTGAGCGTATACATACACACACACACACACACACACACACACACATATATATATATATATATATACACATATACGTAGATATAATACTTTGCAAGTCAAATTCAAAAATCCGTGGTGCGAGAG
>JAYJLV010055497.1:0-18741 GCA_036873485.1 Torymus texanus
AGCGCATCTAAATTTATAAGGATATGATGATGTGTCTTCTGGAACAGACCACTTTTTATTTTTTGTGTGCCTATGTAGTCATTTTCAGTGGAACACCGATGCTCTGATCAGACGAGCGATGCCTCAGTTCGATGCCGCGTGGCTATCCCACTTTTCCCCCTTCCCGCCAACTCCCCCCCCCCCGAACTACCTGAAAGCCCGGGAAAAAAAAACTTGAAAACACGGAACTATTTTCACGTCCGTCGGATCCGCGCGCGGCCGTAAAACCTCGAAAATGTCGCCAGCGTGCGATTCTTCGTATTGGCTGCTATCTCAAAATTACCCCGTGTGATGTGTGCCCGCGCTGATCGCCAAAGAGAAACACTCGCCGGAATGTGAACGCGAGCGGGTTCAAAAATAAACAACCAAAAAAAGGAAGTAGGAAGAGACACAATGCGAAACTCGCGAAACGTGGGACAATGCTAGCAAAATTCTAGTGAACTAACCTCAAAAGCGCCGCGCACAGGATTTTGGTCGAATGAAATTATCGTAGGGAGAGAGAGAGAGAGAAAGAGAGAGAGAAAAGTTCTGCAACGGAAGAGAATATAAATCTTGGGAAAAATGTCCGGGGGGCAGCAGCAGGATGAGCAGAAGAAGGAAGTTTTTCATGCGCAAATACTCTATCGGGAGTGGGGCAGGCGCTTCACCGTTTTACAGCAGTATCTGAAGGGGATTCATTACTACGAGAAATCCACCGAGCACGGTGATGAGAATTTCCTCTGGACGCTTTTGGGGCTCAGCGAGGCTTTAAAGAAGTCCGGACAATTTAAGGAAGCAGCTGAGATCGCAGAAAAATGCATGAAAATGGGTGAGAGACAGAGAAAGCTGCAAGCCGAGCTTTTTATCGATCCGAAAGCGCCAAAGTAAACCCTTTGTTGTTTAACTGACGGCGAGCGAATACCTTTTTTCCTTTTATTTCTTAAACTCATCGTGTGAAATTCTATAAGAAATCTTTATCTTTTCGTGCCATTCTTCCCCTTTTATCGCCAAACACTTGTAATCAACAATGACTTTTTTTCAATCATACATTATTTTAATCAACTTTCTCTTAAGGTAGATACAGAAACGTTTATAAATATTAAATTTTTTAAATCGTGTCAGCAATTAATTATACTCATTTATTCTGTTGAAATATTCACTTAATAAGAAACTCGGATGATCCGTGTGCGCTTATTTTCCTCCATCTCAACTAATTAAAAATTAATAAAACGCCAACACACACATACAATTTATTAAAACTATCGATATTCCCTTCCCTACAGCGAATTCATTAATAAACCGCGCTCCGAACGTATACACAAAATCTTGTCTCAGCTTTCGATTTTTCACGAGAGTCGGCCAGCTGCTGCGGGAGATAATTAAAGGTCCCTCCCCTGGGCAACTAGGCGAGATACAAACTTACTTCGATAACGTCGAGTCGCGAAACTTGCCGGGCTACTTCTTCGCACTGTTGCTCGCGATTTGGTACGTATAAATATAGAGTGGATGGGGTGGCATTCCGGCGAGTCGATTAGGTGTACAACATAATAGGGGGGCTTACGTACTGGCCGGGTGTACGGCAAGGTGTAGGGAAGGGAGAATTCCGATTTTTATGATCCTTTAACGGTGCGATCTGCGTCGGCGTTTTTCATTTCGAGAGCCAACTGCGAAAAAATCGCAGTTATCTTGAGAGCCGATGCCGGAAGATGTTTTCTCCGACTTAGAGGAGAATGTCGAGAGGTTTTCGAGAGGTCAAGGAGGTTCACAGATATTTGTGGTTGAGCGCGACGCAAAAAGTAAAGACGTAAATATAGAAAACGCAAGTTTTGTATCATTCTTAACGGGACGCGATACTCAATTGAGCTAATTAGATAGTTTCTTATAGGATAGAAAAAACTTTTGTGATATTATTGCTTTAGCAGAATGCTTTGCGATACATAGTCTCCTATGTATTAACACTCTTTATGGCTAAATAATAGTCACCTAAATGTGCTTTAATATAACAAATTGTAAAACAACCACCCACGTATATGTTATGCCCAATACTTTTTAAACTCCTACTCAAATGAAATTAAAAAGAAGACGGGCAAAAACTCGTGATTTGACTCTGATATAAACTTTAATTCTAAGGCTTATTTAGGTGGCTAATACATTAGCCAGCACGCTACAAAGAGTTAACACAATCTGTCACAATTAAATACCATACCTCTTTAATTTTGATTGTTTTGATATTATACTTTGATTTACGTTCGATAGGTCAAACAACTTTAAAAACTTACTTCATCAAACAGTGCTAACTTTCCAGTCTTGCATTTCAAGTGAAAATAGGCTCTAACAAGGCAATTATCAATTTTTGCTCTTATGCCCCGTTTCCTCATCTCGTGCGCTCTCCTCGAAACACAAAACATCCTAACCGTATACAAGGCGCGCACAGGAGTTAATATAGATAAAGCCCGTCAGATAAGACTGTATAGAAAAAGAGGCGTGCGCGCAATAAGGGTTCCTCCTCTTCGGTTCGTCACTATGACTTTCCCATTAGCGTCCCCATTAATTTCTACTCTCCTCGATCCCCTCCGCCGCTCCACCCACCCCGATAAATCCACGACGCGCCTGATTTCGCCTGATCGCGGCTATACCGACTTCCAATAATGAGCGAAGCCATCGCAGGGGCGAAAAATCGATTGGATTTTCGGAGGAAGGGCGGGGACGGAGGGGGAGGCATAAATTACTTCGCCGATACTGATTTAATTAGAGATTTCGCGGGGAATGATGCCGTCTATTTGCGGGTATGCGCCGACGTGGCCGGTGTATAGAGACAACGCCTGGGCAAATAATTAAGGGGGAGAGGGCTTACGGATAAGATGATAATATATAGGCTGGGAAGATATAATTATGGTGGAAAGTTGAAATGTAAAAATTAGTCTGTGCGGGAGGTAACGAGCAGCGTTAATTAATGCAGGAGGCTGTGCGTATGTAGGTTTGATTATAATTTCGTGGTTACTGTGAGCGACCGGAATTCCCGGAAGCTCAGTCCATTCGTCGACACGACTGCATTAATAGTATCATTTGAATTAGAGTGTAATGGTTCACGAGTGGCATGGCGTCCGGTATTATGTGTGTTACCTTTGACTATGGGATTCTGATTAATTAACGCTTTGACGGCAGCGTAGTTCATAAATGGGTCATAGATATTTGAAAAGGAAATCGGATACGATCGATCAATTTAAGATGATGAAAGGTGCGTGTAAATTCAATAGTTATTTAAACGAAAATTCGCTTTTAGAGAAAAAAAATATTTAAAAACTTATCATTTGTTATTATATAGTTTTCTTGTTGACTAAGCAGAAGAGGGCATTCTCTTTTGAAAAATGTTTGTTGTAAGGACAAAAGGAATATCTGGAAAGTTCCTACTATCTAATATTTTTTATAACTTGCATATTGATATAAAATAAAATGATGTTTTTTTAAAGTAAAAACTTTAAATTTGATATGATTATTAAATTATTTATCTACTATCATTCTCAAAAAGCATTTACAAGCGCAACTTTCGATAGCTCATACGAAGCCCTCACATCGAACAATCATTAAACAAACATCCTCTCGAACCACCCACCCAATTAACTAACTAAAACCACCTACAACCTAGATCCCGCCCACTTGGGTGCGAACTGGACGCGCATGGAGGCGTTGTTCGACGTCGCCGAGTTCTGCGGCAGCCTCGTGTACGCTCATCGAGGCCTGAAGCACCGGCAGCACTTCCGCCAGGCCGTCCTCGTGGCCGAGGAGACAGTCGAGGATTGCGTGGGCGCGAACCTACCAGCTAGGATGCTGCGGCAGCTGCAGCCCTGGATCGCCAAGTTGGAGAAGCATAGGAGCGAGATGCTGCAGAGGATGAACGAGGAGGAGGATGAGTTTCAGGGTTAGTCTGGAGGGGAAATAACGATCTCTTTTAATTTTTCCTAAAAGGAGGCTTAAGGAGGTTCATCTGCTACCTATATTCAAGTGTAAGTCGACCTAAGTGCTCATTTGACTAGCGCACTCTGATTAGATGTTGTCAAAGATAACTCATCCCTCACTATTTCTTAAGGAAATATTTATTCACTACTTATTTTATTAGTGGCCAATCAACTTGTAATTTTGATGTAATTTTTCGCACATCGATCATCATGAATTTCGCAATAGAAGACAAAAAGAATGCTATTTCCCATAAGATCGAATGTTAAATGTTTAAATCTATTTTAATTCATATATCTCGACGCTAAAACAGTAGAATAACTTAATATTACACATAAGACATATTCTGTATATTACTATATCTGTGGTTTCCTTCACTGTACGGACCTCCTTAACTACTTAGTTATCTTTTTTTTCTAACATCCAGTTGAAAAGAAAAAAAAGATCTTGCAATTCTCCATCTATTTTGCAATAAAACGACAATTCCCATTGAATCGCTCTCCTTAAAACGAACACACAGGCATTGGCGAGGAACAGTCGCGCTTTAAAGTTGACGACCCAGCCGCGCGGCTGCACAACCACCAGCGTCGCATGGACCGTCTCATGGCGGCCATCTACATCGGCTCCTCCTGCCACGACAAAGGCTTCCTGGATAACCTGCTGCGCCATCCGGACCTCCCCTCGGCCAACAAGGTCGGCAGCGAGAAGCTCTCCGCCACTACGACCGACTGCCTGGGCCGCCTCCAGGCGCAGCAGGAGTCGCTGCGCACGCGACGGCCTCTGTACGCGGTGCGAGCGCGAGCTCGGGCGACTCTGACAGCTGGATACGAGGCCGCGCTGTGGCAGCAGATGGAGCTGAGACGGTGTCTGGTAAGGAACGAGGCCAAGTTCGTGCTGAGGCAGCTGCACGAGGCGAGGTTGCGCAGGGATTACCCGATGTTCTTCAGGTAGGCGAAAAAGAGTGGACGCCATACTTGCTTGGCGTTGTAAGAAGAAGCGGCGGCATTTCTCGGGTGCACTTCTTATTGATTTTCGACGAGAATTAAAAATCCAATGCGCTCGAGGTCCCGCAAATCACAAATCCCAAATCCCAAATCACAAATCCCAAATCCCAACCGCAGTTAGCCCAAACCAATCTTCAAAGCCACCTACGCTGCATTCCACAGGATGGTCGAGCGGATCAAGGAGAAATTCGAGTCGTACAGCCCGTGCGTATTCCCCGAGCGGCAGCGCTACCTCGACGCGCTCTATCGCATGGTGTCGCGCGCCTACATCGACCCGCGCAACCTGCTGCGCTTCCGGCCCGGCGATGAGGAGAAGCGGGTACTCAAGCTGCGTCGGCTGCTCGGCCTGAAGGGGCCGAAATTGCCGCGCGACGAGGACCTCGCCTGGCGACCGACCCTGGACGTCAAGCGTGCGCTGAGGACGTGCCGCGAGAGGCTCGCCCTTGCCTCTCGACCCCTGGAGATCCTCTGGATATTCCACGAGCTGTGCAAGCTCTTCCTCGAGATACGCCGTTACGATATGGCCAGGTATGCGTGCTACTAAAGTGTCGGCGCCGGGGACAGCAATGCTTAGGGGCGTACCGCTCGGCAGGTTCTACGCGAAGAAGACGCGGGACCTGAGCCTGGAGGCCGGCCACGAGGACTGGGCGGTGAACGCGAGCCACATCCTCCTGCGCATCGAGCTCGCCCAGCACAACCGCAACGAGGCGAAGGAGGCCGCGACCACGGCCCTTGGGTCGGCGCGCAAGCTGAAGGTTCACTTCCTCGTCGACTTCTACGAGCGTGTGATCGCGTACGTGGACACGCTAGACTTTGGCAGGCTGGGCGAGAAGGACGGCATCATGACGCGGCAGCGCGTCATTTCCGGTCTCATGACCGAGGACATGAAGCCAGTGATGAATCTCTTGCTGAGGGCCATGGAATCCGTGCCGGCGAGACGGCGGCTCTCGGTTATGCCGGGGTGCAAGGCCAGAGACAAGAAGCCGATGGCGAGCAAGAGGCAGACGGTGGCGCCTGCGCCGCCCACGAATTTTCAGAAGGAGATCAGGGATGCACTCTTGAGGAAGTACGCGCCGAGTAAGAGGGTGCTTGGCTGGATCGATTTCGATGAGTACGATTGATGAGGTCATCGTGCTCTTTATCTCTGTAATTTTTGTAATCTAAAAGTATCCGTTGTAAATATCGTTGCATGTAATTATTATGAGCGTCGAAAATTTAATAAAAATAGTAAAACCCATGGTCTAGTTTAGTTTCTCATTTCAACTCGACAGAGATACCACGATTTTAATTTTATTAAAGTTATTTTAACATTTTTAGCGAAAAATTCCATTATCTATATAATACCTCCATACAAAAGTCTCTACTCCTAATACCTGTATATATATATATATATATATAACCGCATTCGAATTAAATTTATTAAGCCATAACCACAAAAAGCACAAAGTTACGCGCTGCCTTCGCCTGTCACCGTTCCAAAACTGCAGCACAGTCCGGGCTGCTTTGCCACGCACCGCCTCGGAATTACCGCAACGGGCGCGCAACGAAAAGAATGTCTTCCGTGTCGGTGAGCACGACCTGCAGCAGCAGGAGAATTCGAAGGCAGATAAACGCCGGGCTACCGTCTGCGGGCGAGTTTGCGGAACCTGGTCAGGTTGTGTCGCAGGTTGAGGCCAGGGTGCAGACAGGCAGGGGATTCGCGAGCTCCAGGGCGAAAGCTGCCGAGCTGCATCGGGAGGCTGATCGGCTGTTGCACAAGTACGTTCGGCGTGGTTGGGTGGTACTTATGGGTTTTAGAGGTTAAGCTTGTTTGCTAACTATATTTTGTTATTCTCTCATTATTTCATTGAACTTAGCGTATAGATAAAGATGTAGGTGTGAAAGTTACTGAGAAGAGTCAGAATACTGCTGGGATTTTCGCGTTTTAAATCTCTTGTAAAAATATCCTTTGAAACAATAAATGCAGGGGAGGAGTAGCTGAAACCTGGCAATTTCGCGCACACATAATACGAAGCCTTATAAAACATTCCACGGTAGGTACGGCTTCCAACTTTTCCGCGCGGCAAGAGCGAGAGAGAGAGAGAGAGAGAGAGAGGGAGGCGCGCGAAAGCTCGGCTTTTTCGAGCACCATCGGAGTCGCTGAAAGTTATAAATAAAGTTAAAAGCCAGTGGTAAAAACAGCTTATATGCCCGCGAGCGCGCGTCGTCACTGCGAAGAGGCACTTCACATACATCACTTGTAGGTATATATATTTATGCAAAATACGCACGTGAGTCTTGCATAATAACGAGTCGCCACTAAAAGTTCGCTAAACGGGAAGGCGAGCTATGTATATAGACGAGTTGCGGTGGGGGTATTGCTTTCCGGAAACAAGATTATTTAGAACTTTAAAGCTACATGCTGGTCCGAAGTTGCTCAGCTTGCACTGCACACACGCGTATGTATAATTTTCCGCTCCTGCAGCGATCGAGCTTGCTGCCTCTCATTATCGCGTGGCTTAACCATGAGTTACGCGAGCGATAAGTGCATTAAGACTCGCGAAATCGATACATACCTACCGAATTTTAATGCCTTTTCCGCTGTACATTATGCTTCCTTTTTGAGAGGGCAGCCTTATCTGGAGACCCGCAACTACAATAATCGGAATTACCTCGGGAATTACGAATTAACGATCGCCAATGAGCTTCTATACTTGCAATGAATAATAATACCCAGCCAGACGGTGGCAATTCAAATTTTTAGTTTAAACGAAAAAAGAGCAATTTTCATTCGCGCAAAATTAACTTTATGGTAATTCGGCGCGACCTCGCCGGCGGTATGGTTAAAATTAGCACGCGGGTGAGCTACGCTCGGACAACATTAACCTGGCCTCTAATGAAGATTTAGCAAGAATTTTTTATCCGGACGTCGCGGCTATTTTCGCAATGTCTCTTTGAGCTCCTCTCTCGGCTCATATACCCCGCGAACCTGCCATAATAATTCCAATGAGAAATTCCCTTGGCGTGATTAATTCTCCCAGTGTCATCATCTCATCCAAAATCTCTTCTCATGCATCTCCATGATTGCTCCAAAGTAAGCCGATCTCTCCATATACCAACGAAAATCTCATCAAACGGCATAATTCCAAGCCTCCCTGCTATCCGAAATCCCATCAAACGGCAAAACTAATTGTCGCTGCTAAAGTGAATAAACAATGATGCTCTCACGGACAGGGGCGACTTGGAGTCGGCGCTAGTGTTGTACAGACGAGCGGCGCGGCTACATCCACTGGAGCTCGCCCACGCGGCGGCCGCGCGTCGCGTCGAGGGGGCTATTACGTCCGCTGCGAGGCCGGCTTCCGGGAGGAGCTTGCTGGAGGCGGGGAAGGGAAGAAGATCAGCGATGGGATCGGCGGTGAGCCTGAGTACGGAGGTGGCGGCGCTGAGGGCCAGGGAGATCGTCGCCGAGGCGGAGGATCCCGTTAAGGAAATACCGAGAATTCTCGAGTCAGTTCAAAGCTGATTAATATTTTTCTATATGTTACTTTAGGTCATAAAGAAATAACTTATCCTTGATTCTTATACGCAGCGATTTTTCCAAGGCCAAATTTCGTGAAATATTCTTCAGCCAGCTTGGCCGACGTAATACCACCGCGCAAATAAAATTTGCTCACAGAGCGAGAAATGCGACGCGGCCAGGTACACTGCGCGATGACGCAGGCATAAAATGTGCGGCGACGTACGCTCGTCGGTCGAGCATCGCGGGGGCGGGAAAGGCGGCTACGCGCGAGGGACGATTTGTCAAAGTCGCCGCGGTCTATGAGAACCGCGCTCCGAGTTTATTAAAGGACGTCGGCGGTCGTGCGTTCGATTAGCCGCTGGGAATTAGCGGGGGTATTTCTGTTTAGGCGATGAAGGATGACTGTGTTCGCGGGGATCATGACTTCCCGCGGCTAGAGTGACGAGGGTGAAGAGAGGAGGTAAACGGGGGCTGATATGACTTTTAATGCGTGCAAATGCAGCAGGAGGCACGAAGTTGCGATCCGCTCGGGGAGTCGGGATCCATGCTATCTTTCATTAAGAACTTCGGGGAGTTATTTAAAATTGAGGCAGCCGTTTTGAGACGATTCCCGGAATAACAAGTATTATACTTCTCCGGCTGTGCGACGTTCATACCCGCGATTCCCAAAGGCCCGACAGAAGATGTATATCTATATATAGATAGGAATCCTACTATACGCCGAGAAAGAGATTGCAGCGATTAGTTTCTCCTTTTTCGCGCTGGTCGACATTAAACAGCTTTTAAAAACTTTTCTATTTAATTATACATTGCCGCCATTATTCCGCCTTTAACGCTTATCCACGCACCGTATAGGTTCTTCGACGCGCGCAAGGACTATTGGCGGTTGTCAAGCCCCAGCAGCTCTCCACGACGCGCGCGCTCGCGGCGGATGCTGAAGCAGCTGAACAAGTGCGTAAAGTCGACGGTGAAGGACGTGGAGAGCGCCTGCGAGGCAGGCGACACGGAAACCGTGCGAAAGCTGAGCGTCGAGCTGATGAGCCTCGTTTCTCTGACCGAGGATCCGGGCCACAACCAGGTGGACACGTGTGGGTATCTCACGATGAAGCAGATCACGCTTGGCAGGCACGACAGGGCAGTGGACATGGCGGCGAGGATGATTTTCATCGCCAGGACGTCCAACGACGTCTTGTCTTTGGTCAAGGCGCTGAGGACCTTGGGAAAGGTGCATTTGAAGTTCGGGCATTTGGACGCGCTGGTGAAAGTGTGGGAGCGGCTGGTCGGCGATCTAGATGGGGTAAGAGCGCAGTATATAAGTAGGAACAGTATCAGGCAGTCTAGGCAGTCCGACGCAGTTCTATACGTCACGTATCCGCGACGTGTACTTATTCGGCGCGATCCTCCTTCCCACGCTCGGTGCAACTCCCTCTCATAAAACAAGCGCGGAAATCAACGCGGATCGGGACGTAAAACTTGACTGCCGTCTCATAAGTGTTCCCGTTGAATCAGCGAATAAACGCAATACATCCACTCTCTGGCTTTACGACTATATGTCACAGCTATTGCAATAAAACCCCGTACACAGGAGCCGATCGCGCAGTCATGGCTCTACCACGACATCGGCAGCTGTCACCTCGAGCTCGGCGATTACCCCCGCGGCCTCGAGGCGGCCAGGCGCTGCCTGCAGTGCGCCGAGCACGCTCGGTTCAAAAAGTGGGCGCTGCGAGGCCAGTTACTGAGTGGCCAGTGCCTGCTGAAGCTGGACAGGTACGTGGAAGCGGTGGCTGCGCTGAAGCTCGCCGCGAGGATAGCCGCGGACGAGGAGGAGCTGGAAGGGGGAATTTTGGGCTACATTCAGAGCCTGCTGGACGACGTGACACGGCTGTTGAGGAAGCTGAACAGCGAACGCGAGAGCAGGACGGAGTCGAGGCTGTCGCTGTGGAAGGTGCTTGATAAGGATAGGGATTCGCCGCGGGGCCAGGAAGACGCCAAAAACGGTACATGAAATATAAACTTTCGTAGAGAGTAAAGAACAGTTTTTAAATGTCACTTTACCCTCGACGCATAGCCTTTATAAAAATAATTTCCGCACCCCAGTACCGTTAAATGTACGGTATGTCATACCTTTGAATAAAAGATCTAAACTTTCAACTATATACCGGTACTTTAGCTCTTCTTACTACTACCATAAACCATAACTCGTCAAGTTTGCTTTATCAGCTATACGCCCTTTGGTAACAAAAATTTACCGACTCTCTTTCTCTATAAAACCAACGTCGTTCCCCTCAAACCCTGTCTTCTCCAATCACTACACTTCTTCAAACACACACACACACACACACTGCAGCCATTTCCGATAAAGATCCCACCAGCACCCTCTCAGTTTTCCACTCCCGCCTCACTTAACCTCATGCTCGCTCTTTCTTTTATATATCGCTGTAGAGAATCTCGAGGAGCGGCGAAGCTCGGACATCAGGATAGCGCATCTGCTCGAGAAGACGCGGGCTCTTGATGGTAGCCGTCGCTCTGGCCGCGATAAGAGCGCCGAAGTACCCGTGGCGCCGGCGACTGCAGCGACCGCGCTGTTATCGAAGGAGGAAAAAGAGGCGGGCCCCGGCCCTGATACCTCGAGGACGCGCATCATACGCAGAGGCGTGGAGGATGTTGACTCGGAGGAGGAGAGGACACTGAGGCCTGGAGAACTCTGTATACTCAGCGATGTGTCGTGCGTCGATGAGGATCTGGGAGGAAGTGACTTTGCCAGCGCCAGGAGGGAGGAGGTGGATGATCATGAGAGTAAATGTCTTTGTGGCAATGTTTTGGAGAATTGATTGAGTGATTGACAAATTTAAAGGTTATATTGGGAAACATAATTATTGGGCGATGAAAGAAACACGTTCGATAGCTGGATTAAAAAGACTAAAATCTTTTTTCGTTAAAATCTTTGTGATCACATTTGCCCATTGAACGAAAATTCTCTCGAGGGGTGTATACGAGAAAAGATACTCGGGTTGATGTCAGTCGTTGAGAACGGTCCGCGCGAGGGACGTCTACCTACTTTTTTATGGATTCAGCGAGTCACCACCGCTGTCTTTCTTTCTACCTCTAAAGAACAAGTCGACCGATGACAAGCTTTCATTAAAAGAAAAAACCCGTCACTCTCTCACTTCCGGAATAAAAAGGATAGAAGCGCGTGTCTCCCTCAAATTAAACATTTCCATCAAATTACACAGCTGCAGCCGTGGCTCTTCTTTTTCGCGCGCGACTGGAGTGGAAAAAAGCGACAAACCGAACTCACAAAACGGTGCAATCGAGGCAAGGGGCCATTGTCGCGGTCGATCTAAGCCAGAGGCGGCTCAGTCACTATATGTATATATCTGTGTTGAGCGTCACGCGGTTCTTTTGTTTCCACAGTGCCGAGCGGAGTCAATTCGCCAAGCAGCGGCCGCGTCCAAGAGGCAAACAACAATGAAGAGGAGGCGGAGGAGGAAGAGGAGAGGCCGGTATCGTACTTCTCGCCCAACGACCAGATGACCTCTCGCAGTCTCGCGGCACCCAGTCCGGTGAGCCCTTCTGATGCCCGGCGTCTTTGTCTCTCGATGAGGCTTCTGTTTTAGTTTTAAGGGGCAGAGGGAGAGCGTAATTATAGCTACCCGCGGTAAAATAAAATGACTCGTAAGGGCGGTCATGTAATTTTTGATGTAATTTTTCCCATTACTTCTGATTCGAGCGTGAGATCTACACGCGAATACGTATTAGACCCGAGCGATTAGCCGTCGTCTAGCGACTGTTCGATCATTCCCCCGAGAGCCATTGATTAGAGCTGTTACAACTTATTAGCCTCGCCTAAGCTACATATCACCACTTGACCTACATCCTCGATATTCATTAACCGTTCGACGGTGTGTGCGTGGGTGTGTATAACCGCCTCCCTAATTTTATACTCCGTGCGTTTCGAGAACAATAAGATCAATGGATGGCTCCGCCCCCTCTCTCACCGCAAAACTTTATCTCCCCCAGAACAGCGAGTCGCCAGCGCAGGAGCTATCGAAGCGTCCGAGCCGGATGTCGCTGTACCTGCAGGACCTCGAGAGCCACGGCGGCTTCGAGGAGTTCCTGCAATAGGAGCAGCAGTAGAGCATAGCAGCAGCAGCCGACCACTGTAACAAAGCGCCACTCGGCTTTTCGCGCCATTCACCGGGGGCGCGCACCGTTGTCGGGAGCACGAGCGCGGGGCGCAAGTTTCTACGACTGAATTCTGCAATTCCATCGGCGTTTATTGGCCCTGGCAAACAACGGAGAGCGGAGCGAGAAGGAGAGTCTACAGTTTAGCGCTTGACAATGCAATCTTGAGCGGCTTCTCCTGAACGACTTCTCGTACGGCTCTGATAAATATTATTCCGCCCGGCTGATCGAAGGAGAGGGAGAGTTCTGGGAGGAAGGGAACCGTGAGATCGATTTTCTTGTACAAGTGTATCAATATAGTGATGAAATCTTACAGTGAAACAGTTCCATTGAAATTATTCACGATATTTCATTTGTAATTTTAGCCTATTCGCATGAAATTTCAATTTTTTTCACACTTAAATGCCTTCGTTCAGCTCTCTACTGTGAAACGCTCATCAAGCCCGGTGTAAAAATTCGCTTAACCCGCAGCCCCCGTCGGTTAGCATATACTCCGCGAAAGCCCGCTGACATTTATTATTAATTTCCCGGACGCGCCACCACCTCGCCCCGGAAAATTTCGCCAGGGGGTGAAATTCCAATTTCGGCGCGCCGTCGGGAAATTGCACCGAAGAGAGAGAGAGAGAGAGAGAGAGAGAGAGAGAGAGAGAGAGAGAGAGTCGTAGTCGTGCGAGCCTGCCAAAGCGAATTTCCTCATTAGACGGGGAGGGAGTTCTTCCGAGGAGGAGGAGGAGGAGGAGGAGGTTAGTATCCGTCCTCGGCAAGTTCAAAACGAGAAATATCTCTGTCCTTCTCTCTCGCGTGCGGGCGCTTAACTTCTGGTTAAGCTGCCACTGACACGAGTTGCTTCCGCCGCGCGTGAGATGCTTCATCTCACCTGCATTATCGTTTGGCTGCTTTGGTATATATTGTTTATTCTGTGGGCTATGATAGGTACTGCTGTATAGACGGCTGCTTATTAGTGATGAAATAATCCGCGAGCGATGTCGCGCGAATAAATCGCTTATTTCATAAACTTGGAAAGTCGTTAAATAACTTTAGAAAATAAAAGTTTCATTAAAACTAGAGCTCGCGCTATTGGTTTTCCGATAGCCATCCCCATTATTCTTGTCCGCTAGTTAAATAAAGAAAAGCTATTAGTAGCCCGCGCGCTTTCACTAGAGGCGCACTTTAATGTTCTAATTAATTATAGATTATTGGATCAAGTATACAGTATATGCGCTCGCAAAGTATAGAAAGATCGTGCGCGAGTCATCTCATAATATAAAATACACCCGTGTTATTATAGATTTAGCGGTCGAACCTTCATTTCTAACAAATGAACTTGCGCTGCGCTTCCAATTCGTTCGCATTTTCCCCTTATTAATAATCTCGCGAAATCTCTGTGTTAAGCTCACAGAGTGAAACTTGCACGTATAGGTAGGGCTTGCGGTGCGCAGCAAGTTCACAAGAGCGGCAGCACAGATAAATCGCTCCAAGTTTTAACTAGCCGCGGGCGGGCGGAGCCCGTATATAGAGTGTGACCGCATTAATTACGAGAAGGCAACTGCGTCGTCTTGCTCGCACTCATGTCAAGTGGCATGTGTGGAGAGGTCAGTACTTATATCGTCGAGGGTGCGACTTATACACCACTCTTCCACCAGAGTGACAGTTGTCTTCGAGTTGAAAATGCACTCAAAGCCGGAGTCATATTTCAAGGAGAAGAAGTAAGTAACTGTTGCGCACGACGTTATCGAGGGCGATTTTCTCCTCGAATCTTTGGAATATGGCTTTTTATTTTTTCATAAGGACAATTTAAGTTACACTGAATTTACGAACCAGCGGACGATATTTTATGAGAAAACTTGAGATTCCGGAAGAAGTCACTAAGGATTTATATCTATCTTTCAACTTTCAGTCTCTTCTCTTTTCGCGATCTTACCGAATGTGCTACGTATGAAAAAATGCAATCTCTCGGATTATTTATCTGGATGGGTCCGCATTTAACGAAAGCTTTGCGCCAGTGTGAGTGCATATAAATTTCCTTGTTGGATTCGACTGCGCGACAAAACAACTGGCGAGTACACATATAATCATTCGCGCTTTATTTTTAATTATGCGAAAATATCGGGCGCGTTAATTTAACGGCGTGAAACAACACACACAAGCGCGAGAGAACGCCCGCACGCTGCATAATTTATCGGCAACGTGTGCAACGTGCAAATTATATCCCGGCGGGGAAGGTGGCGAGATAAATAAATAAAGAACGCGACATTTTTTCCGCTCTTTTGTTTCGCGGCATTAGCGTCAAAAGGAGAATTTATTATCGCAGTCATTACTGTCGCGGGATTAACGAACTGTGCTAGAGAGAAAGCGCGCGCATCTAATCAGAGATGGCGGCAATCATAAATTGCACAAGCCAGTAATTTACGGTGCGGAGCTCATAAAGTGGGCGGGGGAATAAAAACAGAAGTAAACGACTTTCAAAGTCTCATAAACATTTGCTCGGTTTATTGTCGCGCGAGAAATGAAAGAATTTACTGCTTTCGTTAGCTATAAAAGGGAATAAATGCAATAAACAATGCGCGCCTGGAATTCATACTCGCTGGCGCTCCGCGTATAAATTTTTTAACTCGCTGGCCAGTATCCCACCCTTGGACGTATAACTGCGACAGATACAACATAGTCCCACAAGGTCCCACAAGGTTCCACAAGGTCCCACAAGGTCCCACAAGGTCCCGTAGGTCTCAGCTCCTAAGACTTTCTCATCTCAATATAAAGTTATCAAAAATAAATTAATCATGCCACTCCCGGCGCACGAACAATTAAATCCTAAGCGGATCAGCATTAGCCGGCGCCGCGGCTCTATTCTGCTCTCGACAGCTTCACTCGTCGCGCGCACAGCTCATTTCACACCCCCGCGCTGCACGCGGAAATCTCGTGCGATGCGGACACGCGCGGTGGCGGCATCGCGTGTCCGCATGTCCTCTCGTGTGCACGAAATCCGAGCAGTCGGTCGGTGGGCGCGCGCTAACGATTAACCGCTACTAGTACTACTCGCGTGACGAAACTCGAGTATAATATAGGCACGTGTGCCTCTGCTGGGGTTAAGAAAGAAGAGAAGAGACACTGACGTGCGCACGTGCGCGGGGATTCCCGGGGCCGTTGGCTTTTGCGCGATGTTATCGTCGGCCGGGGATTTGGAGCGCCTGCCGCCTTTATACCGCGATATTGGTCCTGTCTTTGCTCGCCGGATGGAGATGTTGTATGTATGGACAGGGGTGAATTATTTAATTATTTATGAGGCTGCGTGTATCGTCGGTGTAAAATCGATTTATAAAAGGCCGGAGGAGGAGACTGCGCCGTGTGTTCGGGGCGAGATGAGTTTTTAGCGAGAAAGCCGAGATCGTCTACGGACTTTCTTTGAGATTATTTTGTATGCTTTAACGGCGTTGTTGGACAGATAAAAATGCGGAAAGACGGAAAAAGTACAGTGCTCGCGGCGCTTTTTGTCTTTTCCGATGCAGAAAGGCTATCACCGGGATAAAACGCGCTCGCGCGGGATTCGAGGGGGGAAAATAACGAGGAAGCGAGAAGAAGGTGAGAGAGAAATAGAGAAGAAGACAGAAAATCCAGTCATAACTAGAAAGACGCGCGCTCAGCCTCTCTCTCCTCATTCATAATGGCTCTTCGAGTCGAGAGAAAATTGAAAAGTGCAAAGGCCAGAGAGCGACTCTCGGATCGCGAAAGGCAAAGATTATAAAAGACGAGAGTAGGGAGAAGATGACGCGCGCAAAATAGAGAAGCACGACCAAGACAGATAGAGCGCGCGCCAGGGGTGAGACACGGCCAAGTGGTGGGAGCTGCCGAGGAAAAAGGGGTAGAGAGGTATAAAGAGGGATAAGAGCGCGGTGGAGCTGGGTGTGGCTGTCCCGCTCGTGTACGTATACGTTCTTCAAAGAGCTACCTGTTGAACTGTCTGCGAAAAGGTTTTGAAAGCCAGCGGGGCTGAAGGCGCCTGCCGTTGCTGCGGGCCTATCGCCTCGCACACGTGCCTTTGTGCGGCTCGCATAAAGGATCAAGGTGTGTTCGGAGGCCGACATCGGGAATCGAAAGCCAGAGGGGCGGGGTGAAGTACGAGGAGCGCGCATCCCGTGCTTTATGCCAAAAAGCCAAGGTAAAACCCGCCGACAACAGCACATGCCGTTATCTTTTTAAAATTGATAAACCGCAATGTAAGTTCAGCCCACCGGCAGCTCGAGGCTCCGCTCTGCCTACCAAGCGGGGCAGCCCCTGGGTTCCGTCAGCTGCGCTTTAGCTCCTCCGTCACGAACGATTCAAAAACCGTGCCAGCAATACCGGCCAAAACCCAATGCACGGCAGGTGAGTACACGTACATCGGATGTGCCGCAGCCGAGCGATTAGCGACGACGCGTCTCTACCTCTCGCCCAGTTACTATTCATGAGACGGCCTAACAGCCCGCTCGCACTCTTCAGTGTGTTATAGGTGCGGAGCACAAGTAGACGAAGAACGAAAAGGGATGGTATCGAAATAAAGCGACAGCTGATGAAAAATGTATTGGACGTGTGTGTACACGCGTGTTTTATTTACGTAAAGGGAGCCGCTCGAGTGGCAATATATATTCTTAGGTGGAGCATAGTGTGTGTGTGTGTGTGTGTGTGTGTGTCTGTGTGTGTGTGTGTGTGTATATATATATGGAGCCCTTGGCGCTGGAATGACGGAATTACGGTACGAAGGAGAGGGATATTGCAAAAGCCATTGCTGAGCGCACGAGGGAATATATTTTTTCGAACAAGTATGGGCAGAAACAATGCCGAGTGAAATAAGATGGAACTTTTTTATTTAAAAGTTCTCTTAGCGCTTTTTAACGATATCGGCGCGTTCTAACGCGTATTTTTGTTCTTCAACCCTTTATCACTCCTGTTTATTTATCTAACTCTCGAGCAAGCGTTCCGTTCTACGCACCTCAACGCTATATACCCGAACCACAACTCTGCTGCCTTTACTTATCTCTCTCTCTCTCTCTTTCGCGTCTGAACCCACTTGGCCTGTTTCGACTTGGTCACATTCGGCGTCTGCCACTGATTTCTCTCTCTCTCTCTCTCTCTCTCTCTCTCTCTCTCTCTCTCTCTCTCTCTCTCTCTCTCTCGCTCCTTGCGCCCACTTGGAATTTCCAACTTCCCCTTGTGTCAGTCCGTCCAACCTATTTTCATAGCCCGACTCCAACTCTGCCCTGACTTTCCCGGCGGCTTGCAAACTCGGTGGGCTTTTCGCTATAATTGTATGATTTCATTGCACGAGTGTGACCAGTGACTGCAATGCGTAATCGTGTTTCTTTCGGCGCTCGACAGAGCGAGAAATTCTTTGCGGGACCTACTCGAATTATCAGCAGGATAAAGGGGGCAAAGTTCGCCGTCATATTTCGCGAGCGTATGCCAAAGGAGCGTCGTGTCATTGTGCTTCGCCCCAGCTTTTGTTATGAATACACGCCGCGCCCTTAATTTCTTTCATGTCTTGTTTTTTACGCTTCCAATACCTACTTTTTTCTTTCTCTCATCCGCGCATGTTTACGTTCTCGTATCGAATATCACACGCGAGTCGTGCCTATATCGCTTCTCCACGCGCGTATTTACTTATCTGATGGCTTACTTCTTTGTATCCTCAGATATTACCGCCTCTCCCGCGCCACGTTATCATTATTACACCGATAACATTTAATAAATTAAAAAAGTCCGCTTGGCCTTTCTTTTACACGCAAACCTACATAAAGACGCTTTTTTCATATCGACTTATGCGATAAATCATTTCGAACGAGCTCAGCGACACCGGTACAGAATCCGATTTTCTCCGGGCGGGCAGGGCGGGAAAAATAATAACGAGTGCTGGAGGCAGCAGTATAGCTACATAAAAATCGATTGACATTTCGCAAGAGTGACACGTAGCCGTCCGCATGCAGCAGTCGGCTCACGGAGCCAGCGCGCGCACGCAACTACTCCTGTTTCACTCGAAGAGAGAGAGAGAGAGAGAGAGAGAGAGAGAGAGAGAGAGAGAGAGAGAGAGAGAGAGAGAGAGAGAGAGAG
>JAYJLV010055537.1:0-18733 GCA_036873485.1 Torymus texanus
CTGCATACACCATTAGAAAGCTGAGGAAAAAATATGTTGGATAGGCTTATCAGTAAGTATTTTTAAGTACGTTTTAGCATCATAAACACGAGTTAGAAATAGCATGATTTGACGCTCGCACGCCGCGCTGGGACATTTGACATGAAACGCCTCATGTGTGTGTGTGTGAGTACGTCGGATTGAATTATAATTTGATCTTGGTAATTGCTGGTCGGATGGGATGTCGTTGCGGTATAATTAGTCGGCAGATGGTGTCTTTAGCTGACGTCAATCATATAAACCTTAGATTATTTTTGGCAGTGTTCATCTTAACTTTCGAAAAGCAAGGATTTTATTTTGAAATTCAAAAAGATTTTATATATTTCGTATTATATAGATTTTACAAGATATTGTAAAAGCGCGCTTTTTGTGCAGAAACAGATATTGTTTCGTTTCCACTTGGTGTGTAGAGAGACTTGAGAGCATTAGCGAGAAAACACACGTGTTGTAAATTCTCTAGCGCAAAAAAATATTTAAATGCGAGAAATTAAAGTGGAGCATGAACGAGCTCAGCTAGATATACAAATAATGTGCACACTTTAGATGTAAATTCGGAACGTTTGATTCCATTTCATAAGTTTTTCCATTACGAGGAAAATCCAATATTTTCAGCCTCGTGCGTTTTTGGTTCCAAAAAATGTCGCTATCCAGAGAAAAAAAAAGGTATTAAACTCTCCACGTGTCTGAATATCCCTCTATTTTTTCATATACATATATTTACACTCGTATATATGTAACATAGAAATAATCCACTTAACTTGATAGTAGAACTGAATTTCGGACACTTCACTAGAAAAGTATACATTTTACAAGGACTCCTTTTACATATATATTCTGTAAAAACCATCGTTAAACATTAAATATTGCACATCCAATTGCCACGTAGAAAATGACTTCTTTTTCACAAATGCAAATCACCTTGGTATATCATTTACATTTCCACGAGTACATATATACCAAAATACGTAAACAGAAACACGCATAAAGTCGTGGATTAAGAAACCCACACCGTAACTCGTGTCGGCGCAGCACGTGCACGGCACATTAGACGCAATTTGGCTGTAAACTCGAAAGCTCGCGCTTGCTTGTTTGCTCGCGAGCTTTCGCATTGCTCAGCAATAATTTGAAGCGAAACTGATTTACGGTCCCCGTCACAAGTTCCTCATTCTACGTTCGCATACATATGCATACTTGCAGTTTTCAATAAAATTGATTGTGCGAGAACGAACGGTTTACGGACGGCCATTACCAAAGTGCCTGCCTCTATACATTCACGACAACTGTGCACGCAATCGCACAAAAAATGCAAAAAGCCACTACAACCTCCTATATATATGTAACCTACTGTCCTGTTGAATATATATCCATACTTTTTTTCCCCTCCTCTTCTAATCGCCACATCACGAGCTGCAGTTTTGTCGGGAAAATTCAGCCACTCGCACATGAAAAAAAGCCCGCGAGTGCTTTTGCATTATTCATCGATATGTAAAATCCTGTACGGCACGGAGGGGTGCATTTTACGAGTTTCTTCGCGCTCGTATTATCGCCTCTCGAGCCCCGCGTGTGCGCGCATACGTTGCATGCAGCTGCACACGCGCCCGCGAATTTACGGCCTGAAGCGCGCCTGGTATAGTTTAACTCGTCGTGTATGTCAAAAAGAGGGAGTGTAGGAGAGAGAGAGAGAGCCACTATGCTACAGCGTAATTACAAGATCGGAAATACCACTGCGAAGTATATAACCTGCGCATATATGTATAATATACATTTATACATATACGACGTCGTTTGTGCTTTTGCTCTCGTTAGACGGCAGATTATTATTCTATCACACGTAAGTTTGTTTACTCGTCCATCTTGTATATCCGGATGCTGTCGGAATGTCATTTTCATAGGTGCGCGTACACACATACATATACACAGGAGCAAATGAATCAAGAAGCACGCTCGAGAGGAAATGTGTATTATACGTATATATACACAAACACGCGCGGACGTATGCGATCAAACAGACCGTCGAGTATAGGAGCCGAGTACGCGCACATTCGGGTGCAGAGTATATCGTACAAAGTGGATGAGCTTCAGATAACGTTTAGTGTTTGGTTGGGAACGATGTTAGGAGATTAATTATGTCTCTCCGTTGATATCTCAATTTGTTGTGTTCTATAACGCATACACGCGCAAACGGATATACGTATATAGAATTGAGCAGCGCAGGCCGTTATAATTAGTGGCTTTTTAACGACAATTACGTCAATTATAAGTTTGCGTAGATATACTTTCACGATAAAAACGCACGAGTTCTGATTGAAGTTGTAATTCGGTTGCGCGCCAACTCGATTTATATATATATATATATATACACACACACACACACACACACACACACACACACTGCAGCGGTGCGTAGCGCAGAGATAGCGCTGACATATTCGTATTAAAAGTTTTAATTGGTCCGGATCAAGAGCTCATTTATACAGAAAATTTGTATAGTTTGGCATTATGTTGATTATTACTTCGGTTTTGCGTTGTAAACGCATTACAGTATGTTTAAATGGAAATTAATAGTTTTATTTGGCGATACTTTGTGTAAAGCGAACATGAATAATAAGAAATTCAATATAGAACTATCATTTCGATTTATGATTAAACATATGTTGAATGCTAGGCTTCAGTCTTTGAGTTTGAATGAAAAGAAATGAACTGCTAAATACTGGCACTATTAAATATTTTAATAAAACTACTAAAACTGGTAAATTTGAAAAAAGGGTAACTTTATAGATGTTATGATATTAAAATTCATTCGTCGTTTTGAAAACGTGTCTTATAAGAGAGCTTATAGAAATAAGCCTTATATCATGACATCAATTATTGTTACCAATGAAAATCGAAATTTTATCCAAAAAAATCAGTTTTGATATTAAAATAACAATAAATTCAACAATACAGTTAAGTATATTTCTGAACAAACATTATATTTTTGTTTTTTGGAAAAAATAAGAATTTTGATAGTTCTTATAGAAATTTCAACTATGCCTTTTAATGTATAATAACTGCGATAACTTAAACATCCAAAACCTTGGACTCTCGTTGCAGACTTTTGAGTTATCATACCGTGTTAGAATTTCGGCTTCAGCGATTGACCAGTGCCTGCCTCTGTACTGAGTTTTCCAAAGTTCGAAATTTAAACGTGCTTATCTCACTACAAGCTCGAAACCCTAGCTCCTGTTTACACCGACTTGTTATTCCTGCAGCTTTCTCGTAGAAAATAAAAAGAACACCCTTCATTGTTAAATTTCTTTCTTGGACAAAATAACTCGAGATCGATTTGTTAGCCTTACGTCGTTCATCTAAATATACCTATCTTATATATTTCGTCGTAACTATGCATCTATAACGCTACTTAATTTTGACGGTTAATCAAAATTTTACAACCTCGTCAAAGTGGTGGTTTTAGAAGACAACGTGGAGGGGTATTGAAGGGAATATGAGACGTTATAATTAAAAATAAGATTAAAATGGCGTGACGTTATATAACAATTTATTCGGGAAGTCCAATTTCATTGCGTTTAAGTAAGGTAAATGACAAAATAATATCTTCCGTATAAACTGACCGTAGCTGTATTAACATCAACTTTGTACACATACTGTATTGCTTCAATATTGATTATAAGTATCAAATATTGTAATTGGTTTCGATGGAAATTAACGAAGCTTGGCAGGAGCATTTTGGACTGACAATCAGATCGATCGTTTCGCTTAACCTCCCACTAATATAGCATCGTAAATCACAATATTGTTTCATATTAATGACGGGGTACTTGAATATTTCATGAGTGAAAGAAATCGGATCATTACTGTAAGATATGGCCGAAATTATGGTAATTCATCGGGAGAAAAATATTTTTAATGGGTTATTCGGTAAATGTAAAGGGATGAGACTTCATCGCGTGGTTAACTTGTTCGAAAGTGTTCGATAATGTATTTTAGCATTTATAATTACAAATGAAATTAAATGAAACATTACTAGACATCATTTAATGCAAATGTAGGCTAAATTGTATTATGTAAAATTCAAGTAATTAATATATGATAATAATCAAATTGAATAAAACATGAACCAATCAAACCATCGAATTGAGTTTAAAATAATATTAAGATAATATATTTAGGCAGAATTATTTTTAGGGTCCCTTCTCTTCTTATACAAGGGTTCGTGTGCACATTTGCTATTATTAATAACTCAATAATGGAAATGAGGGAATACATAATTTATTTCGGTCAATTATTGTATTTCCGACCGGGTGTTCTAGTAAATAATTAAAAAATTTTAATTATACGTCATTTTAATGGCATACAATTATTCTAAATTGATTAGTTTTATATACGTAAGAAATACATAAACTTTTAGATGTATGTACTACAGGTGATGTAAAAACTATACATTCATGAGATATTTGAACAAAAATATTTTAGAGCATTGGACATTAATGGACTTGTAAACAACATCACTACTATATATAATACTACTATATAATACTATTGATGTAAGACAATGCTATCTTGTACAAAAAATTAGTTGAATTATCCATTTTAATGATTAATGTTGTTTTTCTATTATACTGCAGAAACTTACCCCAGAAATAGATAATTTTATAGGCTATTAAACTTTATCGCAATTGAATTCATAATTATTTTAACAAATAGCTCTTATTATTTATTGATTTGAGTGATTATCATTTTATATACTTCATTAAAATTAAATAATTTCTATCGAATATAGTAAATATATATATAAAATATATTGACATTGAGAACCACAATAAACTTTTAAATAAATTACTATACATATTTTTAATTACCCAAATAAATAACGGAGAAACTTTTTTTTCAATTTTAATATATCTTAATACAATTTAAAAGCCGTTTTCATCAATGTGATTACACTCAATTAATTAATTTCATCGCTAAGATAAACATAGATTACATGAGCAAGGCGCAAACAACACGCCAAACCACGCGTACGAAGACACTTTTCCCTGCTCGACCGACACTTAAAATCATCCATTAAGGGCAAATAAACCACGACTTTGTAACGAGTGACGCCTCCTTTTAATTTATGAGGTCCATCCCCCCATGGTGGAATCTCGTAACCGGACCTTTTATGCATATACCGCGCGTAATACCTACTCGGAAAACCTAACCCCTCTCGAATCGATTAAAAAATAAGAAAAAGAGAACGAGGGCGCGTCCGCAGAATTGTAAAAAGAGCGCGAGAACTCAATTTTCCATCGAACGGCTCTGCGCGCGATGCGAGTGAGAAAAACAACGATGACGCGGAGGCGCGACGCGTGTAACGCGATCAGCACTGGTGTGGTGCGACGTCGTCGAGGCGATATATAAATCGAGTGTTTGCTTCCACACTATATATCTATATACTTGTGCATGAGGCTCGTCGATGATTTATACGGGGCTAGCAGAGAGAAAGAGCCATGCAATCAGAGAGGGAAGAGACATCGAGTGCTGCTGACTTCTTATTTGGCTTCATAGCGTTGTGGTTATTTACTGTTTATTAGTTTGAGTGTATCACAAACGATTTTATTTGGTCTTTGAAAATAAACGCATTCGAATTTAAATGTCTATGTTAGTATATACTTTCTTGAACCCCAAATTAAGAAAGTAGATTACGTACATGTTTCGTTAAATTTTCGTCCGGTGTATGTTGAGATTTATCAAGTATACATATCAAAATGTACTCAATTTTGATATTTATAATAACTTTTCATGAACAGTACGGCTTAAAAGTTATACTAGCGAAATGTTCTTTTTCTTTGAGTTAATATGAAAAATTTCAGCTCTGGTAAAGTCATTTATATTTTTAGCAGCTTTTGCAAAAGCTTTCAGAAAATGAAGCTTTTGGAATATGCATAAATATCAGTATTATCTGCGATTTTTATATAATTATACTATGAAGTTACAATTCCAGTGGATGAATTTTTGTATATACATGATTTATAACTTCAGTGGTGAATGAATAAGTTTGATTAAATTTTCCACTCCCGTTTCCGTATTCTCAACTATTTCATATTCATAGCTAATATATATAACACTTGAAAACTATATATGTTTACGTGTTATAATCGACTTCATACTTTATTCTTCTTTTTCACTATCACCACCATAATAAATTTCTCACTTAATTAAATACACATATGTATATTATTAGTAGTCGCCGCGTAAGGATTCTCTTTTTCTGCAGTTATAGCGCCAAAAAAGTCGAAAGCTTTTAGCGTCTTCCAATCATGGAATGCAAAAAAGAAAAACGAATTCACTCTCAAACGTTTGGCATCCAACCCAATCACATTTCAGCATTTCTCATCCACAAATACACAATTTATTACCTACATTGATTTTGATACGTATTCTCATTCGTATGCGCGATTACGCGCTCTTATTATATATAAACGCATGCTTATATGCTCAATCTTAGCGCGAGTCTTTGACTTCCTCCCTCTCCCTCTTCGGCGTATACGATTAAATGACGAAAAATCCCGATCATTGAGTAAGAGACGCAAGCGACCGGAAATTTACTGAGGGGTCGGCAGCTTTGCTCTTGTGTACTTTGTAGCTTTGTTGCTGTGCGAGCATCGCGCGTCGATCCTTGATTGAGAGTGCCCCCAACGCGCGAACCGCGCCGTCGGAGATAAACTAACGCACTTTTTGCTATACATTACATCCGATGCGCTCGACTTTCTATATTTAGTGCCCCCGTGTATGTGTGTGTGTATCTTTTCTAGAAAGACAGAGGGAAAGAGAGAGGCTTCTTTTGTTGCGAGTTGAAACGCGGATGTTTTGATGATTGCAAGAGGGAAAAGGTTTGAAGGGATACAATTTTGTGTGTGTGTATATATACACAAAGGGGAATGTCATTATAGGAATTTTTCTTAATTAAAGCGCAGCACGCGAAAACTTGTTTTTGGCAAAATAAAAAACGTGATTATAAGTATGTGTACGTCGAAATCTATTTTGTTGGAATTCTAAATTTCTATATAGATGATTATACATGCACATTAATCTTAAAAGTATAATATATGTACAGTCTGATGAATTTAAATATTACGAGTGCAAAATATAAATCTTAGTTTATTTTATAAAAATTAATATGTATATTTTTTTCATTCGGTGTTTTCGTTAGTTCAGTCTAACCAAAAAATTTGGTTGAGTTTACGACCAGTAAAAGTTTTTACTAGATCAGAGATATAAAATTTTTTAAACTTTAGAAGTATATAGTTTTGTTTTGCCAAAGAAAACGATGCGCAAATCTAATTTGCATTTGTACGATGATTACTTGCTCATTGTCGAGACAGTTCTTCTGTTTCGACTTTTTACGACTGACTATTTTTATTTCTTACGAAAAACTACTTTTTGGAAGGTTAGTGTTTTATATAGGAATAATGACAAATCTTTGATCTTCTAAGTTGACAAATTGATATTTCTAAAGAAATTGTCTAGGTCACATCAACTTTCCCAGTATTTACGCGGAAATAATTTTTTCTTTATCTTTACCATAACTCACAAACAAAGTAAAATGAAATTATATTATTTATTTGAGGATATATTTTGTATTGATTAGTTATATTTATAATTTTTAGTTATAATGAATATTTGTGTTTATCTATCTAAAGCTTTGAAATGTGCAATGTAATATAATCTCTATTTTTCATTTGTTTCGCAGGCTGAACAATTCACGGTCCTGTCATTGCTGTTTGTTATAATTGTTATTGGCAACGTGTCTGTACTACTAGGTTTAACAATCGGAAAGAGAAGGAAATCACGAATGAACTTCTTCATTATGCAACTGGCTTTTGCAGGTTAGTAAACAAGATTTTTTATTAATAGACGAATGTTTACAACAAAGTCTTCATACTGTTAACTGAAATGTGTTTTCTTGCGATTGCTAAAATTCTTGGCCTCGGTTCGTGCAACACTTTACGAAAATATGCTGCGCGTATTTTCAAAAGCGGAAAAGGAGCAAAAACAATGAAATTCTATTCAATATTTCTCGGTTCTCGGATCTTCGTACAGCTCAAAGGGATACCAGATATCATTATTTACTCCACTCGAAAGCGATTGAGAAAGAATCCGCTAAATTCGATTTTCATTCTTTTCCGAATTCTATTCCATTCAAGGTTCATCCCTATATTGTACGGAAAGACGTTGTATCAGAAACACAAAAGATGCTTCATTCTATATCCCTGGTTCTAAGAAGCTTGATTGATTGTAATATAATGGCTATGATAAATAAGTTCTGTATACATTGATATTTTTGTTAATAAAGAAGGGAATCATTGATATACAAGCAAAATTTTTTGTTTATAATTGATACATGTAGTATATCTAATTTTTACATCTATATCTATAAAAATTTTTAAAATTTATGTGTTTATTTCAATTTTGGATCGTCTCGGAAAAGCAAAACTATAAATTCAGATCGAATAGATCATCGTTATATGCTTATCAATTATAAATTTCATTGTAATTTAACAATCTACTTGACTAAAATATGCAAAGAAACTCTAGTATTTTTAACTAAAAATGAAAATTACATTATATTATTAATCAATTTTTTTTAAATGTTCGCAGAATACAATGTCATGTATTACCGAAAATTTTTTAATTTGCTAAAACCAAGAATATTTTTAATCTTACAAGAACATAGATATTATACGTTATTATCACTTCAAGCTGTAATCGAAATTTGTAACCCTCGATTTTCCCGGTATAAATGAACTAATCCACTCAAACAATTGCTTCGACTTGACGGTGCCTTATTTCAAATAATTTTCAACTCGTCGCCTCCAATTAACATACACAACAGACACAGCAACCTCATCCTCGCTACAGAATCAAATCCCCTTACCCGCCATCTCTAATAAAGCGCTTTAATTCGCGTAAGTGCATTCGGTAATTTTTTACGCAAGATAACGCCCACGACGGCGCACAGAAGATTTCCTATTGTCGGGCGTCGGAGACGTTTTTCTCAATTCCTTCACACGCAAGTGCGCACGTGCAGGGTTGCGACGGCATCCGACTCCGCATCTCCCACGCAAGGCTGTGCATCTGTGTGTATTGTTCCCTTGCTCTCGAGGCGGTAGACCTGAGGGTATATATATGTGTATATATGTATGTTCGACCGGAAACAGGATGGGGACAAAGAGCGGTGAAAGTATTTGCAGTGTGTATCGAATATTAAGGCAGGATTTCGGCGAATTTCTCGGGGCATTTTCACTTTGTCGGGATTCGCATTTTTTAGAGATTTTCCAAGTAATTTCCTGTTCAAATAACACGTGACACTACTCTGATACTTTATTTATTTGAGTTTTTTTTAAATAATTTTCAAATAACTTGCTTAAACTTTGCATTTCTGTTCATATACTCTAATGAGGAATTATGTAAAAGCAACTAGGATATTAAATTCCGAGAATTTTTAAATCCGCTGGCACTGACGAATTTAATGTGTCACATAAAGCGTTTGAGAGATTAATAATTTTGTAAATTATTGTGGTTGTTAATATTCTTGCTTTTATACTGTGTATTCAACAAGATATAGATTAATCGACAATAACTTTACACTCTAAATTTGAATTAATAATCATATATCAATTCCAGTTAATTATACAATACAATCGTATATTGTAATAAAAATAAAATTATATCAGAGTCGCGTATGTACAATTATCATGTGGCATATTGGTATCTCTGTTCAGACACATTTCATTGTTTCGGCGCAACTTGGGTAAACATTAATTAACTATCGATCATTTGCATTATTTATTTATTCATCCTATTTTTAAGCAATATTTGACTTTATAAAGGCACAACATAAATATCCTCATTATATTTTAGGATGTGAGTAGACACTAACTATTATGTAAGCGTTTCGTGATTGATTCCGCGAAATTTGCTTGTTAGTTTTCCCTTTTAGCTCAATAAGTATGCTGTTTAACAGCGTGCACCACTATTAAACGTAGTCAAATATCGCTAACAAGACAAAATCAGAGACTATGCAGAATTGTATAAAAGCAAACATAAATTGTGAATATTTTCATAGCAAATATATTTTGAAATGTGTGAAATTCGACATTAAAAAGACACCAGACCTAGACTTCTACTACTTCAAAATTTTGATAAAAAAATCTAAGAATAGTTTTTCAAAATTAATCATTGAATTTTTTATTTTTATGGGATGATATTGAGTTCCAATATAAAATTATTACAATATAAATGAAATATTGACGCAATACTTTCCTAATAAATATTTCTAATGTATAATAAAAATTAAATCGCGTTCTACCTCTCAGATCCTCAAATATTTTCCGCATAACTCGGCAACTGCGACGAAGCGGAAACTCTATCCACCATCCTCCACACCGAAGAAAAGCCCTCTATTACAAAGGTATAGCCGAAAATACGCGTGCGCATAAGGAAAGGCACTCCTGCTCGATGGAGATAACGTCGCGGATCCGACGACGCTCGGAGTAAGAAAAATCCGCGCTGTAGATCATGGATTTGTCGCTGAATACAGTGCGGCACTCGGGATAAGTCGCGCTTGGACGCGGCAACGTCTTTGTCGTCGCGTGTCTCTTGGGCATTGATTCTTATTTATCGCGATTCCCGCGCGCACGCGCTTTGTTCGTAGGTGTATGTGTGACTGTACTTACAAATAAATATTTTTTATTTCGCCAGTGTAACTACGGTAGTTTGGCAATGCGTGAGATGAGTGTGGCGGAAGGATTAGATAATAGACGAGCACAATCTTTTATACATAAATTTTATAAGCGTTAGTATAGGTCGCCATCTATTATTTGATATGGCATGAGATTATATGATAGAATATTAACCAATGAAATTGATTTTAATTGCAGATTATTTGGCTATTCGTGTCTAAGCTAGCAAAATTTAAATATCTCGATTATTTCATATATATCTTTCAGATTATAATGATATATATAAGCACACATGGCGTTTTTTATGAAAAATAATAACGTTTACTTTTATGGCCACTTTGGGCCAACATTATCCCCAGAATCACCGATATTCCCGATAAAAGAGTTACTTTTTCAATCCTAATAAATCAAGGGTTATTTAATTTCTGACCGGAAAGCAGTATTTAACCCTATAAATAAATATCACACACATAGCACCGCACATTAAATTGATAATATTTTAGAAATTTAATACCCGCCACTCTTCATATAAAAAAGTGCACTTAAAGCGAATCCGTATATACATCACGCACTCCTTCATTCCATCTCAGAGCCGCTGGAATGAAAATTAAGCTCGCAGCGAAAAAATAAATCTCGAGAGCCGGGCCGCGGAAGCTTTTCGAGGGCGATGATTAAAATGAGCGAAAACTCGATCTTGAGCTGCCTCGTTTATTGGCAACTTAGCCTTATCGCGCGAATAAATTTTTACTACTCGGACGCGCAAGCGAGCGCCGAAAACTCGACCGATCGAGCCAGGTGATAAAGCACGCAGCGCGATGGATTTGCGAGTGTGTATATATATATATATGTACGCGAGAGACGCTTTACGACGCCAATCAGTCGATGATCGTTAAAATCACGGACGCGGTGTCGAAAGAGGATAAAAGGGGCGGGGAAGTTTTTGCTCTTTCCAACGGTTTGGGTACAACATACACGAGACGGTTGAGTGAGCGAGTGCGTAATTAGTATAAAGGGTAATAAAGTGTGAATGCGAACGAGATTGAGTGGTCTTATTCGGTTTACAAGATTAAGCATGGCTGCGTCAAGTTGTAAAATCATTCGAATGGGACTTGTTAAAGGTGACGTAAATAAAGTTTTTGTCCAGATTAAACAGGTGAAATTCCATGAACGTGATTTTTGTTTGCACCTTGACAGAAAAAGGCTTTTATAAGGCTTATAATGGGTTCCTAGAATTGTGTAAATAAAAATTTTAACATAGTTAAAATTTATCTCAATTTTAATATAAAAATGTAGCCAAATCATCATTTTCAATGAATTCCAGTTACTCACGCACGTACTTTGAATTTACAACGTATTTCACTTGTTTATTTTCTAAGGTCATATATTTTCTAATCTGATTACAACTATATACTGTCAAGATTCAGAACTATATCATTATTTTTAAAATACACTTTTATAATGAGTTATTTTATGTTTAAACGATACATAAAGATTCTTGTTAAAGTACTCCTTATCACAACATATATTATATCAGAATTCATATTCTGTCAAAACCTTATAATTTACAAAAAAATTATTTCATAATAATAATAATCTTTTTAAGACAGTCCCTTTACTGTTTAACCACATTAATCCACTGTCATATAAAATGTAAAAAACTCTCGCCTCAAAAATAACTATCGTTTACCCGAGGACCTCTTACCGCAACCCCTCCTGCTTTCGTTCCACTAAATACCAAACGCCTAACACCACTCCCCCATCTCCCTCCGAAAAGAAATAAAATCTCCAGACTCTGCAATTCTCTTTTTATGTTTGCCGCTTCCTCATTCCGTCTCTGATGCGCGAAGAAGCAACGCTATATACTCGACCACCCGTAGCGCACGCGTCGATGCCGTGCAGATATGCGTGACTGACAGTGCACACGCGGAAATTGCACGCTCGCGCGGGTAAGCAGCCAAATTGATTATAAGCGTTCCGTCGTTTTTGGGACTAATTAAATTTAAATTGAATTTTAAGTGCCCCGCCCGTGTTCTTAATGTTCGACTCTGGCAGAAAGTTTCTGGGGTTCCTTTAACTCCTACGAACGCGAGCTCGTATACTTACTTCGACTCCCCTTCCGCGTATAATCACTCGAGCGGGACGAGTTCGTGAATGGAATCGACGCTGCGTAGACGCTGCTTCTTCTTCTTCCTCCTCTTCTTTACGGCGCATCTTTTTTTCTGGTTACTCGCTTTTTTCTTGGGGCTGCTTTATTTTGTTCGCGTTTCCCTTTCATTCGCGCTGCTTTTTAGAATGAGAGAGGGGGAGATTTGCGAGGGATCGCTTTATTTGTTTAAGGGGAAGTTACGGTTCTTCCTCGATTTTGCGAAAGACAAACGACGCAGCAAAGTTTGCTTGTATTGTCGATAAAAATGGAGCTGGTGTATAAGATACATTTTATTTTTCTTAAAACAATATATATATATATATATATATATATATATATATATATACACACACACCAAACATTATATGAAAATTGAACTTATTTGATTAATTCTTTTTTTTTTTGACATCTTTTTTTTCATAGTCGTAACAGTATCATTTTTATACCATTAACATTACAATTTATTATATGTATAGGTACCAAATACTTCTGACTTCAAATAACATGTTAAAGTACTAAATACGTCGTAAAAATAAATAATAAATAATAAAATATGGAAAATTATACCACTTTTAACTAAGCAATCACTTGCACCATCATGCATGTTTATTAAAATAAACAAATACCCTCCTTCTGGTTGTAGACATATACATGCATATTTAGTGTACAGACGCGCAATGTAATAGTAGCGAACAATTAGGAAGTTTTATTTGTAAAGCAATGTGCTTTATCTTTACATGTTTTTTTAATCCATGTATGAGTTTTTTGAATTTCAAGATACTTTAGAACTTTAAATACATCAAGGCGTCTTTAGTTTTTTAGATTCTTCCTTGTTACCATCTTGCAAATGAATTATTTTAATTGCATTAGCATACTTTTGAATACATTTTATAATTTCCCAACTAAACATTTTTTTGGGTAATTTGGTTCCAGCGAAATCATCGCTGGATTTAAATTACAACTATAAATACAATAAATAGATACTAATACTACAGTCCTCTTTTTCAATACCGCTGCGATTCTCCCTCTCGCGCTCTCTCTCTCTCTCTGTCTCCCTCCAATTAAATTGTTGACAATAAGGTTGGAGGGAGAGGACCGCAGCAGTAATGAGAAGGAGGACTGTATAATATTAATATTATGAAATAAAGAATTCTATGTATACTAACTAAATATCTTCAATTGACAGGGAAATTTATGGAGCTATTGATATAAACGTTTCAATTAAATTGCGTTAATATTCTCTAGAGAAAATACGTATTCATAATTCCGTACAGCGCTTTGCTTTTACCGCTGGTTGCATGCATAGATTCCGTGATTCTTGACGCAGAGGAGATGTTGCCTTGGTAAATTATCGACTTTTCTCCTTATGCTTTCACATTCTTATGAAAAAGCCAAATATTTTGATAAATAATTGTTAATATAATGATAAATTTGGATATTACTAATAAGCAAAGTTTGATTTACATTCATAACAACAAAATGAGACAATCCAAGTAAAACATTTCTATCTAGAGAGAATGTAAAAAAACAACGAATTGATTCCTTATCTTCCCTCATCACTATCTTAATTTTCCATTCATTCGTATCCCCCCTAGAGAATCCACAAATTCACGATACCAGTGATGAAGGACACATTCGAATTAAAAAAAAAGAGAAAAATATCGGTGATACAATAAGATCACGCCTACCCCCAGGCGCATAAACACAATACGATGAGTTTCGATCAACGCGCGATGTTTACGCAATAAAAGCGCCGAGCACTCGAACTCGCTCTCTTAACGAAGACGAATAACCCATCGATCAACGTTTCCCCTCTCTGTTGCAGATCTAATGGTGGGTCTAATATCGGTGCTGACGGACATCGTGTGGCGCTCGACTGTCTCGTGGTACGCGGGCAACGTTGCCTGCAAGATAATCAGGTTCCTGCAGGCCGTCGTCACCTACAGCTCCACCTACGTGCTCGTCGCCCTCTCGATCGACAGATACGACGCGATAACCCGACCGATGAACTTCTCCAGGAGCTGTGAGTATATACACACACACACACACAACTGTAGTTTTCTCGTTCTTTCCCTCGATTCGTACCGTCTCCCCCCTTTCCCGTTATCCTTCGCGTCCCTCTCCTTTTCTTCTTTTGCTGCTGCTTCCCACGCCCACAGACGTCCGTTGGTTTTTTTTCGTTTTTGATTCTGCACGAACGCCGGGAGAATTATGATAGTGCGGATTCCGATAGCACGGCCCGGAATTCCTCATGATTTTCGAGTCGCTGCGGGGTGAGAATAACTATGAGATTTTTTTTTTCAGAGAATTTTTTCGAAATCTGAATTATTTATTAAGTAATAAATCACGAATTTAAACTTGTTTACTATACTTTATTTATAATAATAATATATTGTCATTTCTCTCGATGTATAATCTTATGAAATAAACATTAAATTATAAAATATATAATTTTATTTTTACAATTAATCGATACAATCAGTATTGATTTAAATTTTATGTATTATTATGAATTCAAAACTTATGTTACCTGCATAGCCTTCTTACTATACAAATGGTAATCCTACATCTTCTTTCTTGCATTTTGAATTCATAGAATGTTCCTCTTATCTCACTAACAAGGAAAATGCACACCCTCTGGGAAACGGATTTTAGCGGGGTTTTGAGAATCGATTTCGGGTATCTAGAAATGAAGCCCAATATTCCTACTTCCATCTTATAGTTTTTTTTTCTTGAGGTCGAAGTAATTTATGCTAAAATATGCTCTACTATGATAAAAAATACTTTCTCTTCTATTGACTGTCACAATGCAAGTATTTATGATATGAAAATAAACGAAAGTAGTTATAGATAAAACAGAAGCTAAAATTGAAGCTTTGTTTTGTTAAGAAATATTAACTTTTACCCATATCTCAAGAAGAAAGGTCTATGATATGGAATTTGGAATACTGAATTTCATTTCTTGATACAAGAAATCGACTCTCAAAGTAAGTAAAACTGCTTATAGATGTTAAGCTACATCTTGCATCAAGATTGTTCGATTTATCTTTGAAATACTCAGTTCAAGAAGAACAACGTTAGATAATATAAAAGAGAAGCCCAGTAAAACTATTGTCTAGTGAAAAAAAGCTATGATTTTTCATTTACTCTTAAAAAATAGTATGCAAATAAAAAATAAAATTTGTTGTATTTTTTACAAAAATTACTAAAAAAAATAATCCTTTGGGACGCCATTTTTTTCGTTGAAGAATACAATATTAATACTTTGTTATACATCGCCTCCAGATTATCCTTAAAAGTGTTTTGTTAAATAAATCAAGCTTTATATGAACATTATTATTGACCCGTTATATTACCACGAAGGAAAACACATATATTTGCAATAATTAATGGAATTATCTTTTAACTCCATTCTCCTCACTTCGAAGTAAAAAAAAATAATTTTTTTTTCTCTTCCCTGATAAATAACATTCCTATCATCGCGTTTTCAATTTACAAACGCGATTCGTGAAATTTTGTATCCCCCAGTAGTACAATCACTCTCAGCATACCCGCATCCCCATCTCTGAATTAACCGAAATATTGATACGCGATAATAAATATTGCGTTCTACAAAAATACCAAAAAGGCTTCACTGAAAACCCGAGGTTGTATACAATTTACCGACCCTGAGCTGTTCCTGTAGAGCGCTATCATCAGTTCTTCTGGACGTGTGCGAGAGAGCGAGTAATCACTTTCAATTCTCTCTTCAGCATCAACGGTGGTGATGCGGTTTAGAATTTACGGGCTGATAAAAGAGAGCTTTCTAAATCACTTACGGAAATTCTCGTCATCAATTACGATCCGCCGGTGTCGAATTGATTTCTAATTTGAGTGCACTACAGTGAGGGCATCAAAAAGCGCGTGTGTGTGTGAGAGAGATAGGGAGAGAGAGAGACAGTACGTGGTCCTATTTCGGTTAACAGGAAATTCCTTTAATTCCTACTATATTTTTCGCTTGTGGTGTGAATAAAAGAAGCAATAAATGAATAGAACGCAATACATGTATTAGATGATCAGCGTCTGACTATATTTGGTCTATATCTACTTCTAGTTATTCCGCATTTCTTCGAATATTATTTTTAATTTTCATGAGTTTTCTGTGCAGCTATTAAATAAAATTCTTTTATGGGATAAATAATTATAAAATGAAATTGTATAACTGTAAGTATATTTTCTCAATATTATATATTTTCAAACGACTGCTAATTTACAGCTAATTAATTGGACCATTTCCTTGTTGGTATTATTTTTTCATGAAAAATCACTTTGTGTGATTGTTAAAGAATTCAAAATTTAATTATTATATTTTACTAATAATGTGGTAGCATACAATAACAAAAATATTCTGCGAAAATTTTCACTCAATATTTTCTTCAACAAAATTTTCCAACTGAACTCACCAACATTACCAAAAATCGTTTGATAACTCTAAAATTTTACGGTAAATCCACTCGACGTCGTATCACACAGAACGTACTAAACGCTCCCTCGTAAAGTCGGTGTTGCGAATCTTGGAAAAAAATCAGGAATTTCGCTTTCGCTCAGGGCGTCGTCGTCGTCGTCGACTCTTTCCACCGCGAGACCTCTTTTTCTTCGTCTCGTCACCAAGAAACTCCCTTGGAGGTCCCCCTACGACGTCGACGACGACGCGACGAATGTTGTCGTTCGCTCTCTCTCTCTCTCTCTCTCTCTCTCTCTCTCTCTCTCTCTCTCTCTCTCTCGCTTCAGGCGACCCTCATAAAATTTCTCGGGTTGAATAATCCGCTCGGTATCTTTACGCGTGCACTCGACAGCTATTCGCGTATATTTTTCGGTGGTACCGCCACCGCCACCGCCGCGGTTCCTAACTCGCATTTCACTTTAAATTTTTCTCGTTCAAAACGTTTCGCGTTAGTTTTTTACTTTCTTTTTCTTCTCTTTATTAAATTTCATCATAATTTTATCGCGCGCAAGTCAACTGTAATTTACGATCGAACGGTTCAACGGCTGAGGTTGCCAATGCCTTGTCGTTGTCTCTCGAGGGTCATAACGATGTAACAAAGAAGTCGGAAATGGTACTTAAGGACCTACCTAAAATATTTCTTTATTTGGATACTTCCGAAAAAAGAGAAATTTACTGTACGAAAAAATATTTGGAAAATTCGTTATTAAACAATAATAAATAATAATAATTATATGTTGTTAACTTGAAAGTCAAACTCCCTTTTATTTTCTATAAACGTCTATAAAGTGTACCCTGGAGAAGTAACACCTTGTTACAACGTATAACGCCGGTAAAAAGTTTGTTATCACGACGAAATCATTTAATTTTAAATTAAATTTCACTCTTGCGGAAATCCAAAATATTTTATAACTAATTACTCGCTATTTTTATTAGAAACTTGTTATAAAATGAGAATTTCCTTTGTTCAATTTTCTCTCCCCATGAAACGCGTTTCCCCTGATATTCGAACATTTAATAAATTGAAGAATAGAATTAGTTAGTCAAAGACTAGCACAAGCGCATACGCTTGTTCTTGAGTACTTCAAAGGTATTAAAGCTGATCAATTTCATTAGTCAGAAAATGGCTAGTAGAAGACTTTATTATAAGAGAGATAGAACCTAATGACAATAAATAGATTTTTCGTAATATCTACGAAAGGATTGCTGTACATATTTTTTCTATATACTTATATTATCTATATATAATTCAATAACATTCTATTCCCAATCTATTTAATATTTATGCTGAGAAAATGAGTTTCATTGTGACCCTAAACTAAATTAGCCTTTTTACCTACC
>JAYJLV010055548.1:0-18732 GCA_036873485.1 Torymus texanus
TAAGACTGTAAGACCGATGTAAAAATTCTTATCAGTGAATGGTAAACAGTCGACGTAAGTAATATTTGTAATTGTCATTAGTTAACCTTTTATCATACCTTAAAACCTCTACCTACCCATAGCAACAACAAAAACCTCCTTAACCACGTACCATCCACACTGAATATTCCTGAACCTCCTATACCAGCTGCCACAATTCCATTAAATTCAAAGCATCCTAAAACAGTAATTCGCTGACCACACCGTCAGGAAAGAGCGCATGAAAATCCACAGGACAAGGCGACGTCGATCACATATAGTAGTACAACCTATGTACCTATATATACATACAGCGCACTCAACGTCGTTGTCTACCTACCAGCACTGCTGCGGCCATCTCGAATATCCAGCTCTCTCTCTCTCTCTCTCCCTCGACTACTGTATTAACCCGTACCTCTCGCGCACGCGATCGTAAACCGCGCGAGAGTGAAATCTGTCGGGAGAGCTAGAGCCCAAACCAGCCATGAGAGCTCGTGGCAGAAGCAACAACAACAACAACACCAGCAGCAGCATCAGCATCAGCTATAGCTGCAGCTCCTCGCTATGCGCGCGTTGTTACGAACGAGCCTTCGTCATCTTCCCTCTCTCTCTCTCTCTCTCTCTCTCTCTCTCTCTCTCTCTCTCTCTCTCTCTCTTCGTACTTTACGTTTACTATATATGCTTGCCAGGCGTTGGTTCGCGTTCGCGATGATATCGACGGCGACGACGAGGAACGGCGGCGAATCCATTTGCTCGTTTAATTGACTGTCGTCCGCGCGCGCCTGCGGGGATAAAAGCCGAGTAGCTGCTGCTGCTGCTACTGCGAGAGATTTTCTATACTCTTTCCAAAGAGAGAGAGAGAAAGAGAGAGAGAGAGAGGGAGGGGAGGTTGAGCTCTGGCGCATAATCAAAGCCTTTTACTTCCTATTGTTTTATCTCCCTCTCTTTCTCTCGGTACTGTAACGCACTCGACGCGCGCGAGGAGCGGTGGCATCTCGTTCGGCGCAATTAAATCTCGCGCCATCGTCGTCGTCGTCAAGGTGCGCGCCGGCTGCTGCTGCTGCTCTTTTAGCACTGTCTCTTTCTCTCTCCTGGGAAATTGCACCGCTACAGCTTTTTCTTTGCGCCTCTTGCTCGATGATGTCTGACGATGAGACACGACTATATATATGCTCGCTATCGATATATATACTCGTTGCTTTCAGTTGAAATATTATATAGATATGATGGGCTGCTTTTTCACGCTGTAAGAGTCAGCGACGGGCTTCCGCGATTTCGAGGGTAATTGCTCTCGTCGAGCGCGCGCGCGCAATTCTTGATGGAAGCTGCTCTCGCTCATTGGACGAGATAAAGGGGAGACGAAGGAAAGATGAAAAATAGCCAGGCAGTGCTGTTACTGCTGCTTCGTGGTGATAAAACGCTTTTTCCGATTATGGTCCTCTATTTCGCGGCTGGGAAGATTGTAATGGAAAGCGAGGTCTTTTTAAAGTTCGAGGGAGATTGGGAGAGAGTGCATTGAAATGGAAATAAGAAATAGCCACTCGATTATATGTAGTATTTTTAGAAAGATATAATTACGTTTTTGCCACGGACATTTACAAGCTTAATGTTATCGAATTCGTTACCTGAATCATTCTGAAAATAATAATGGTGAGAATTTTCTGGATACAGTAATTTATTGGGTTTGACAGAAATAGACAATCATTAATTTATGTTAAACGAGTAGTTAAATAAAGTGTTTTATTAACGACAAAAAACTGAATTTATCAAAGCAATTGCTAATTAGTTGAAAGAAAAAGGAGATTCATTCTCCAAACCATTCTTCCGAGAAAGCCGCAAGGTTCCGCGACGCACGAAAGTAAAGAAAAATAAAATCAAAGCAAACTTTATTTGTTTACCATTAATTGACCACTCATCGTCGCGTATCGATGGTATTTATGTAACCTTGTAATTACAGCAGATGGATGTCGAGAGTGTGGGAGTGACGGGAAGAGAGAGAGAGAGAGAGAGAGAGAGCTAACTTTTCAACGAGTTATCGGAAAAAGTTAACCGCTCGCGCTCTCGCGCTCGCAACACAATTACGCGTTAATGTGACTTTGTAACGCGTAATTGGGATAGCCTACTAATTTCGTTGACTAATGGCTAGAGAGGGACACGAGTATATAGTTAACGCGTATAATTTAACGCACTGTGCTTTCGAATTTCGCCGCTGCTTTCTTCGCGGCTCGATAATATAATTGCGCTCTCGAGAGAGAGTTTACGTGTAAACGAATGGGTTTAAGAATCGTTAGCTGTTGTTTGTATCGAAAGACATCGCGAATACGCGGTTACAAGTGCGAATAGAAAAAGTAAGTAATGATATAGGTATAAAAGAGAGGGAGGGAGGGAGAGAGAGAGATTTTTGAGTTATTGCCTTCGCGGAGGATTTATCTGATTGCATTGCACTTGCTAATGCCATAATAGCGTTGAAGAGAGTTATACAATCCTGGTTATGTCTGTGTATCATGCAACTAGTAACTATATATATATACACACGGCTAAAGCGTTGAACTTGTTACCGGTCAGATGCACACTCGTGGTTACAAAAAATAATCGTTCCGAGTAATGTTAATTCGACAGGAAGTATAGTTACTCCTTTCCACAATAATCAATATTTAATTTGCAAAAAAAAATTCTATACACTGAGAGAAATGATATAATAAAAATTACTATAATGCATAGTAACGCTGTGACATATACTTGAAAAATCAAAAAAATTACTATATTTTATAGTAAAAATTGCTATGTACATGCAAATTTTTATTATGTTCATAGCAAATTTTACTATAAAATTTAGTAATTTTTTTCATTTTTCAAATATGTCACAGCCTTATTATGCATTACAGTAATTTTTATTATATCATTTCTCTCAGTGTACCTTGTTAATATAACTTTTCCAAACGAGTAACGTAATCAATAATTTAGGCTCTAAATACTCTCACGTCTGCAAGTTATTTTTATTTCCAACTCATTCGCAAATTTCCCTAAACTCGCACTCTCAATTCACCTCATTTTCACTTTGTTCAACAAATCAACTCACATTGAAATCCCCGGTGCAAAAAAGGTCATTGAAATTCAATTGACTCGCACTCTCACCGTCGCGCTTTCCCTCCTATCCGCCCGCGTCCCCCCTTTTGCTAACATTCCCCGCGCCAAGCGACAAAACGTCGAAAGGCGCGTCATTCCAAACACTTCAGACCAATTTACTATAGCCTCTCTCTCTCCCACGCCCTTTACCCAATCGAAATTTCTCCCCGAGCAATCGAACGAGGTTCTCGAAGACCCTCGTAATGTCGCACAATCGTCCACGCATACACTACTACGTATACTCTCTCTCTCTCTCTCGCTCTCTCTCTCTTCTATAGATTTACAGTTATATAGGGAAACAGCACCTGCGCGTGCACGTTTATCGCTGACGTTAATGGACGCGTAGCCGTCTTTGTCGTCGTCGAGATTGAAAATCTCGTACGGCGCGATAAACTCCCGAGGCCCATTGTATACGCTTTCGGCGCCTGCGATATAGCATATTTGTAAATCACACGAGACGAGCCTATAGAGCGAGAGAGAGAGAGAGAGAGAGAGAGAAACGAGTGTCTGAAAGTGTATAATATATACGCATATACATAGAAGACGACTTGACGGCGAAGACAAGCAAGCGTGGAGTCTTCTTCTCTCTCTGTGATGTGTGCAGCAGTGCAAAATGAGATCGTAGTGAAGATAAAAACTACGCTTTGTGGAGAGAGAGAGAGAGAGAGAGAGAGAGAGGAGAGAAGAAGGTTGAATTTAACGCCTGCTTTGACGACGCTACTGCTATCGCTGGGATGGTCTATTAAACGCCGGGACGTGGTTGAGGGTTGCTGCTACTTCTGCTGAACGCCGCGCGTTTGCCGTTGAAATGCGTTTGCGCGACGTGCGCCGCGCGTATACGTAGGGAGTAGTATTATATGGGACGTGTGCGTTCAACGGTGATAAAGTAGATTTTGCAAAGCTTCTGTTTTCTTTACCGCGAGCTTTTATTTCTTTTATCCGTACTGTAAAGTTCGATGATTTAAAGAATGCGTGCAAGAGTATACGGGATGACGACGCCCTGTTTTGATGATCAGGAATTTAATGAATGAAGAGTTCAATATGACTGGTGATGGTGGTGGTGGTGGTTAATATTTTCTGTAATAACGAGTTAATGAAATATGTGTATAACAAAGGGAGTATATGTATATATATATATATATATAACAGACGGTAGAAAGTGTATTTATTTTAGAGGAAAAATGGCTATCCCCCGAGAGTGTATACGTCTCTCTGCGCTGTATCAAGAAGCGCAAATTTATCACTATGCGTTTAAACTTACGTGGCGAAAGGAGATTTAGTGCCAGCGGGAACATTTCTCCGGGCGAACTTGATTTAGTGCAGCGGATAATAACTCACCTGTAACAGAAAGAAAATTTATATTTAGACAGACGCTCTCTTGGCGCGGGTATATGTAAAAATATGCGGAGCTGGGCTACTACTACTTTATAATATTTTCATCGTATACGGACTGAGTTCGAGAGAAGTATATTTATATACACCTTTATAACCAGCGGTTAATTAAAGGTGTGTATATATTATATGTCAAACGAACGCCACAAGACGTATTCGTCTATTTACACAAAGTCTCTCCTACGAATTGGGTTATGCGTTAAGGTTCTTTTTTCTCCCCTCACCTCCTCTGCTATAAATCAGAGATGATGAAACTCTCGCACGCGCAGCGGCGCGAGCCATGTTTTTATTTATTAAATAGAAAATTCTCTGACGTCTATAGGTGAACACTGAATCACAAGATATAATTACGCACTTAGTCAGTACAACGCGAATGTTCATTATACCTGTTCTTAGATGGAAATAATTATGGAATAAACTTGATAAGCCAATTACGACGGGTAAACTTCTTTTCGCGCTTGTTCGTTCAATAAATAATAGGTAAAATAAACGCTGTACATTTATACGTATTTTATACTCTAATTAACCGTATATACGTTTACAGGACAGATAAGGTGACATTCAAGTTGAAATTATGATCTTGTTGTCTTATATACACACTAACGATATTTGCAAGCGATAATGTCATTCTAACTTATATCCTAAAACTGCTGTTACCGCGTAGTTACACTATTTTTTATCTTCTTCCCACCTTGTAGACATTTTTCGTGTACGACATCGAGTCTTCGCGTGCCTCGTGTCATTATCTATACACAAACACTCACAGGTATCCATCATTTACTAACACACTTTTTGCGCGCCTTTTCATTAGAATAACGAGCTCGTGCTTGTAGCACGTCAAAAATTATCAGGTCTAGCCGTCGTCGTCGTCACGTCATGTAACGAAAAACAACATCGTATTAGTTAGTAGTCGCCGAAATACACGTGGCAGTAGTAGCAACACCCATACGCGTGCCTCTTTAATCCACTTAATTAGGCAAATAAACTCCAATCAAACCTCAAGCTCGTTACGCGCCTATATTTTGTAATACACCTGGCAAACATACGTTGGTGTGTATATACAGTAAACTAGATGTAACCGCAACCACGTGCACATGCCAATACACTTAATTTGCAGAAAACTATTTCCACGTATCATATGTGCATATAGTAAATTAAATCTCCAAATCTTTTGCCATCTGCGTTGCCTTATATAGACAAAAAAATCACAGCACGCGACGCGGAAGGTATGCGAAACAATATGGGCGATAATATAAGAAGACGATTGCGCGCCATTCGAATGAGTCAGTCACGCGTCTGTGCGCTTTATCGCGTATATTATATACCATCGCTTTATCTCTCTAACATCTATTGCAGGAGGCGGAGAAGAGGAGGTGCTCGTGCGCGTGCGAACACGAGGTGAGAAGTCATCGTACGTGTATATATATCCACACACACGTGTGAGCATACATGCACGCACAGTAGCGTTGTGTCGATTTTCGTCGTAATTAAGTACGGACAATGCTGTCGCCTGTGCCCCCCCCCTCTCTCCCTTTCGCTCTTTTTTACACGTTCACACGAAGAATTAAGCAAGAATCGTCGCCGTCGTTGTCGTTGTCCATAGTCTTTTGTACGAGAAAACGTCGTTGCGTGCGGTTTCTCCCCACTCTCTCTCTCTCTCTTTTCCTTTGGTTTTTTCGCGTTCCTGATGCAATATATATACACGCATGTATAGAAGCGCGCTTGCCGATGCTCTTTTTGTCACCTATCTATTGTGTATTCATTGTACCCAGCGCCACGCTGCACTACACTGTTGTGTGCGTATAATAGGATTAATTGTCCGGAATGCGATGAAAGAATAGCGATGTCGCTTTTTTTTTTTGCTCGTACACTACTGCGCTGCTACTCTATACTGATTTATTTCTATTTATGCGAGATAAAATGTGTGTCAGTGTCGTGACGTACTATAAGCGTGCGCGGATACATTGCAATCCTTTTATCGCGCATCGTCCAGCTTTAACTGCGCGCAAGAGAAATAGAGCGAGAAGGATACTACGACGATTACTTTTTTTTGTTGTTGCTTTTTTTCTGTTATACATACTTTTTTTTTATATTGTATATTATTTCTTTTAATACGTAACATGCAGCTTTCATTTTCTTTAATCTCCGTGAACGTATATTAACCACCATCATCACCATCAGCATCCTTTATACGCGAATTTTTAATACTTTCATCCTCTCTCCCCTATGCGAATATATATATATATATATATATATATAAATAAAAGATTATTTACATTCGAACAATACGAGCGGCGTTGGATCGCACGCGAGAATCGCAGACGCGTGCACATATGTAAATTGAATTTTTACATTTGAATATTCGCACACAATGCACTCGTCAAATATTACGAAAAAGCAGCAACGTACGCAACGCGGATATGTATATATGTACACGCACGAGCTTTGGATAAAATCTCGTTTGGAGGGGAAAAAGAGAGCGCGTGTGCGATAAAAACACTCGGCGAATATCTATATATATGTACGCGATGCATCTGTAAATTGCAAACTCAGGCGGATGGAAAGCAACGCGCGCGCACGCGCGTGTGTCATAGTGCATATTTTTCGTGCGCGTGTTCGTAAACAAAAAATCTCGCGCGATATAACTGTCGGTACTTTTTTTTGCGTTTCGTGGAAATGTAATAGAAGGGACAATTGTGTGTCAATTTGTATAGTTTGGTAGTGAATGTCAAAGCGTAAATGACGTTTATTACTCGTGATTTCGTATATTCGGGATACATGGTAGATATTTTTTTTGCTACTGGTTATGTATTATATTGTGTAAGGTAAACGGCGACGTCTTATCGGTTATTGGAAAGATTTCATATCTTATTATGATAAGTAACATACAATATATCGTAACAATAATTAAACTCATTTCACAATGAACTATATGTACATATTTATAAATAATTGTGAAAACGTTCAATTGTCAATAGTGTATATAAACGTAATAAGAACTTTTCCAATAATGACACGGTTTAACAATAACTTTACATTCGCGTTCTTTAATTTACCTTCTGTCAGCTTTTCGACATTACAACTATAACGCCACCGTCTCCAGGTAACTTTGGAAAACATCATTAACTTGATTGAAATGTAATTTCATTAGACGAGAGTGTGTGTGTGTATATATATATATATATATATATATATAGGCTAATAAACTTTCTCCCCTTCCCTCGCATCACATCCTCGATAATATGTATAATACACGGCTGAGAATATATACTCTTTTAATCTCGATAAGTATATACACGGCACGCTGCTGGTTTTTCCTTCGCTACACCTTTCACACGACGGCGAAAAATATCCGCGCAACTTTATCGCTAAATACACATATATACTCACCGATTTACCCTACTTTTTCGTCCACCGCACTCTTCTTATCCCTATACTTATATGTACACGGTCTCTGCACCGTAGTAAAAACAACAACAACCCTATACACGTATAACCCCGATTCCAAGCAAATTGAACAATCTCCCAGCGTTGTTATTATACAATACACCTCCCAAAAGCCTGCTACTCGTGTCGGGTCGACCTATCGCGAATATTCCTTCGCCTAGCTGTACTTATATACACACACGAAGAGTTCTAATTCGAGCCTGAACCCTTTTTTTTTTAGTTACGGGCGCAACACAATGAGCCTCTCCCGTCGCATGTATTTGCGGAGAGGAAATTTCGCAGGTGGGCCCGGCGAGCAGCCGCTCTTACGGCCTAGATTCGAAAATAACCGATCTCGTGGATTGCCCCGCGGCTGTTCTATAGCTGGGGGGTCCCAGAAGATGTGAGACTTAGCGTACGGTTATCGGGAATCGTGGAATTCTCGTGAAAAATGGAAATGGGAATTGTAAAGGGGTGGTGAGAAGGATTTTATTTTGGAACGTTGAGAGGATATCTGCTGTTACCGGGGTGCGTTTCTTCGATTTGTATTTTTACGGTGTGCTGTAGGAGGAAAGTGGGATTTGATTGTGGTTCGATCAGTATTTTCTTATTTTCAGAAATCTGATATAAATGCAAATTGTGAAGATGCAATCTTGTTTGAGGGCTAATATACGCGTAATTATACTGAGAAAAAGTTCATTTTAATTCACCGTTGGATTTGTAAAACTATATGCACGTGCCGAGCTATACGAATTCTGCGCATTTGCTCTTTGAAGAAGCAACAAGCAATTGGCGAAAATGTAAAAATTGTCGCATTTTTGTTTTAAAAATATGAATTCCAATTACGTGAAAAAATATCATGCAATTAAAATAATAATTCGAATTGCGGATTATCATCCTTTTGCGATTATTTTATTTTTAGCAGTGAATTTTCCATCCATCGAAGTATATAGATTAAATGAATCAGTGATTGGAAAAAAACTCTTTTCATTAAAACGACTTCATTTTCGAAAGAGCACGTATAAACGAAAATTAAAGGCTCTGAAATTATGCCACTGAATCGAATTTTCAATAAATTGAACTACTGTTTCATTTTGGTAATAACTTGAAAGACTATAATAGAACCTGACTTTGTCAGCTGTCAGCGGCAGACATTACGTGCTTTCCCTTTGAAAAACATAATTGCTTCAATAACGAAATCTTTTGTTTCAATAATATACGACACAATTGATGATGACTGCTTAATTAAAATAAAAAGATTTTGTCATTGATTTAATTGAAACAGCGCAGCAAAATTTGGTTTTACCAACGATTTAATTACTGTAGAACCTTTCAGATCCCATTACTTTTTTGAAACAAGAATGCTTCACCTTATGTAACGCAATTATTTCATTATCTACATTGAAAAATTGAATCAGTCAATGCTAATTTTCTTTTGATTTTAAAGTATGTCTTAGATAATTATATTTCCAGCACAACATTCTCTTATCATCTACTAATTTTATATAATTATCTTATCCAACAAGTAATGCGTTATACGTTTTTTGAAAATTTATTTAATTTTACTCAACATAATGCTATCACGAGTAAATATTTAAATATAACACTAATAATTAATTAATTAATGTTGATTTATCAATGCATTATATTCAGACAATACTCAAAATCTAAAATAAACAGTTACTGGTTACATGAATTTTTAACAACTTCACTTTATCAACGAACATACATATTTTAAATACTTCCTCGTAGATTATTAAAAATTATTACGAAATATACATGACTACATAACATATACAATTGACTTAAGGAAAACTAATACTACGAACAATCATTTCGTATAACAATATCCTCAAAAGTTTTCGCATAGACGACACCTTTATTCAAAAACTTATCTCTTGAGCAGCATCGCTTTTGAATTTCGACCTCGTATAGCTGTGCACCCTCGCGAAACACACACACACACCAACAACAAGACACAAACAATGCGCGTCCTGAAAGAAAAGCAATTTCCCAAAAGCCATCAGGAGATATTCGGGGGAGGAGAGGCCGCGCGTCCACCAACTAATTAAACATTATAACGCGAGAGGAAAATTCGCAACAGCCACTGCTGCCAATCTCTCTCTCTCTCTCTCTTTCTCTTTCTAGCCCGCATGCAATATACATTGGGGAACAGAGCAGAGGAGCCGCAGAAACGACACTCTCTCGGGTACGCGCATGTATATTGCATAAAGTCCACTGCACTACTGCGCGTCCCGTTGTTTTCGCGCGCGCAAACTCTCTCTCTCCCATTTTCGCGCGCCGGGCTATCAGCGTAATTGCGAGAAAGAGAGAGAGAGAGAGAGAGAGAGAGAAAAGCTGAAACGTTCGCTATTTTCCTCTCTTTCACTCTACGTTTCTTCGCTGCTGCACTCGCGCTTTTCCCCTATATATATATTCTCTTTTTTAGAAAGTCACGTGCGCACATAGCGTCGCCGTCGATGCAGAGGCGCGACGCCAGTCGTCGGGGGATTTGTTCGCGCATAGAGTAGTACAGACGCTGTGTATATTATGCGCACTTTTGAGTATTACCGGGACCAGGGAATTTCCTTTTTCGAGAGAGAGAGCGAAGGTGTTTATGTAAAAATACGCGGGCGCTTTAGTAAGAAAGTGTATATACAAACGGGCTGTTTAACGCTACGTCATATGCGGGTTCTGTTGTACACGACGCTTTTACTTTTGTTCGCGTGTAGAAAATACAAAAAATCGCGTAGTTTTGCGAAATACAGAGGAGCATTGATAAGGGAACACTTTTACGCGAATCTGGCTTATAAAAGTTTGAGGATTCACAGGTGGAGAAAAAGAGCTGTAGAAAGGAGAGCGATAACAGCTAGTGTAGAGCAAGGAAATAGAAAGTTGTTATCTCTCTCGCGCGTGTGCGTGCGCGCATTGTATAATTGTTGTTGAAGGTAATTTTCTAAATAAGTATATAGAATATATAGCGTAGAAACGTATTTGTGGCGGATGATAAGAAGTAACGTAAATTATTCCTCAATTATATTTAATCTAATACTATGGCTGATTATACCAAAGGCAAGCCTTTGTATAAATAATTCATGGACTTTGTTCTTTCCCTTTGGCGATTTTTTTTTCTTCAAATCACAGCTCTTCCATTAGTCATTTATTCTCGCAGTTCTTGAATAATTTAGTATATATTCCGCATGAAATACAGCTAAATCAATGTCAAATATAGCATTTCCTTAACTCAATAGCGCAATTTTTTTTCTCCTCGGCAGCAGCCGCGCACAACAAGTAACGCCGCCGCCTCGCGCGGGTGCAAGAGTTTACAACCGCACATACTTTTTCAATTCCGACTTAGCGATCGGCGATAAGCCTTTCCCTTTCGTTTTCACGCCTACGCTGGAAAACTGATAGATACGCAGATTTACGATTGAGATAAATGTTTCGGAGGGATTGTTCTTTACGAGTCTAATAAAAAAATGGTTTACGACTGAGATTGTGGCGATGTTGATGGTGCTGGTGCTGCGCTGTATATATACGTATATATGTGTGTGTGCGTGTGTGTGTGTGTGTGTGTACTTTGCAGTTGAACAAGTGAACGAGCGTAAAAACGAAAATGTGATCATGCGGCATGAATTATCGAGTAGCGACGAGTCAATACGGAATTGCTCGACCGCGCCGTGCGCGCGACTTCTTTCTATGGCATCAGGATATCTGCAATTCAACTTTAAAGTAGTAATAACGGTGTAAAAATACTGCTTTAATTAGTTTGTACGTATTTTCCGAAGGTTTTTGTTATAAAAACGCTTAATATTAAAGATTGTAATGATAAAAACGATACGAAAAATACTTTTTTTAATTATACTTCTTTAAAACAATCGAAAGAATTTCCTGCAATTTGTGAAAATTTATGTTGTTGATAATGAAAAACACTTTTTATTTGTACATTAAAGCACCGAGCATGCTTATTCGCAAAATCACACTAATGATGCGTATAATTCACCTCATTTTTTTTTTCTTTTTAGAGGAAGCTTAGCTATAGCAAAAAGGTCTTTTCAAGGCAACACCGCAACTACCATTTCTTTAATCCAGTGAATGATCGTTACCGGCGACGTTAAAGAATTATTTTCTTTTCTTATACAAAACGAATTCAATGCCGTGTTTTGTGTTTTCATTTGAACTAGGCTGCTTGTGTTATTATCGGAAAATTAACTTCTTGTGCCTTATAGTGTAATAAATTTTGTAATAAATAATTTCCGTGAACGATTTTACTACATTAATTTAATAAAGCGCAATGTATAAGGCAAAAAGTTATATTTACAATAATATAATGGAGGTAGTAAATTATATTATTGTATTCAAATAATTAAAAAAACGTGTATTTTAACGATCGATTTTTTACACGTATGTATATTAAAGAACGAAAACATTTATAATTGTCATGTTTAAAGTCACAAATTATTTTATAAATAGGTTAGAATTGTAACGATTGTGAAAAATCGATCATTTGAACTTCTACAATTAAACTTCATAAAATAAAATAAAATAATTAGAAACATATTTATACAAATTTCTTGTATTTCGAAGTTAACGTCATTTGCCAATATGCATGATAGTTTAGACATCCATCAATCAAAATACACTAACTAATTAATAGTAAATTACGCTATATTAAAGTTTCAATACAATGTTTTCAATAAAATATCCTAATAAATCTTTCTTTTTGCTTTATCGTAAAACTATAAAAATATAAAACAAATAGTATTTTCCATTACAAAGGTAATACCATGTTCAAATACATTCAAGATTGAATTAACGTTAAGTAATTATAGCACTAGCAGCGGCCTGCTGACCGACTACTGACACACCTGTCGGTGTATATAGTGGCTGTTTATAGCCGGCCGCGCGCGTGCGCGACGTGTTCGTAAACTAGGGAATTCGCAAAACGCGGATCTAGTAATTGACGTCTGTTACCCGAAGGACGCTAAAACATTTATTGATAAATCTCTCTGGAAACACTCAGTTGTATATACAACTGAGCGAGCTTTAATTGATTGATATACATGAATACAGCTATAAAAGTAGTTGGAAAAGTATTAAACAATGCTATATATTTACCATGCATCTATCACTTTCTGTTTTCTTTGCTGCAAAATTATAAAGTTAACTTTAACAATCGAATGGATACAGTATTATTATTTTTACAAAAATAATATTTACAGCTTTTTCAAGTATACTATATTCGTGCTTTCTCGTATTCTAATTTCAAATCAAAGTATGCATCTACGTAACTTATGAATTATTAAAGAAATTAAATTACGACCACAAATCCTACTGAAAAAGTTTATAACTATAATTTTTACTTTCTCTCATTGATCGTACGATTAAATGTGTAAATCGAATCAAATCAAAGAAACATGAGTTTAAGAAACATAATTATTTGAATTCATTAAAATTTGTTCTGTAATTATTATCAATCAGAAACAGTCTAAAACTTCAAAATACAAATCGATGGTAGTGAGTCACATACAGATCGTATACACAGATACCATTTAGGGGATCATCATGGAAATAATGAGTCATAATTTGACTTTCTCTAATTACTATTCTAAATCTATGTATATACGTTCACCTGACCGAATGACTATCATTAAAGAGATACGGTTAACAAATTTACTTGAACAAAGGTACTGGCATTTAACAAGCTTAGCAATATATTCTCATGAATTCACATTACTTTATTCATCGCGTGCCTAGGTATTACGTATGATAAAAATAGTTTATGAAAGTCAAGTCCGCTCACATTTGACAACATGGCGTTGGTGTAATAGAAAATGATTGCGTGCAAAAGCATGACTCATAAAATCCAGCGCAACTTGCATGTCAAATCTTGTAAAATATATAAAACTGTAGCATCACAAAAGCTCTACTCAATACACATTTTCTAGAACCGACAACATAACATACTCAAAATCCCATGTAAACCTCTTGCCCTACAAAACGATCCAGAAAAAAAAACTCCACCACCTGCACCCCTCGTCCTACAAACAAAACTTTCCGCGCGTATTCATTTTCACGCCAAACTCCCGGAACCCCAGCTACCCTCGGAATATAAACTCAATTTCCCGGCCCTCGCTCGCCGTACAAAAGAAGGTGAATAAAAAAAAAAAATTCGTCTATTCACCTGCTCTCTCTGTCGTGGGCGGCGGCCCTTTTTTCTCCATTCACCTGACGTCGAGAGGAGTGAAAAAAAAGAGCCACGAGAGGGCACGTGTCGACGCGCATAGATCATCATACTGCTGTTACTGCTGCCCTTTCGCATTGCTGTATAGAGAAAGCAATTCAAACTCTAGCGCATCTGCTGCTCTCCGTACAAAACAAGCACGCGACGTAACCTCGTTGTCGTACCGCCCACGCGAGAAAATTGAATCGAACACCAACCCGCATACGCGTGAAAAAAAAGAGAGTATATAGGAACAACCCCAGAGTGTATACGTATAGCACGCACCGTCGGATGTCGCGAACGAGAAATTCGTTTGCGTGGAGGCTAATCGAAACTGCGCGCGCCCCCTGAAGCGAGAGAAACAGCCGAACGCAATCGGTGCGATGGGGAGAGACAGAGAGAGAGAGAGAGAGAGAGAAAGTTATTTCATTAACCGAGAGCTAGGACGTAGACGTATAGACGACGACGATTTCCATAGAGAAACAATGAAATTTCTGGGCGGGGTTAGTGTACAAGTCGAGCGCTCGCGCATATACGGCATTGTCGACGACGTACTGAATAAGAAGCGCGCGTGCAGTGTATGTGCGCGCAGAGAAGAGAGAGGAATTGAAATAGTTTCCGCTCTGCTCTCTCTCTCACTCTCTCTCGTTCTCGTTGCCTATACAGGCAGCTGATGGAAATTCGATCGACGTCACTCTGCACGCGCCTCTGCGCCCGCCTGCTCGCACACCGCGGCCTAAAATGTCTAATTTATCGATTCGATTGGCCACGACGGCTGCTTGACGTTTCGAGTTGTTTAATGAAAAGACAGGTGGTTGCTGTGTGCTTGTGTACGCGTGTGAGCTTTTGTGTTATTATGGCTGTAGCTGCGTATATACATTGACGTTGTTGTTTGGGATGTTCGGGAAATTGGCTCTATTTTAGGATGTTATATTCCATATTTAAAGTTGAGGATAAACGTTATAATAACCGTAAAATTAATTTTTTTTTAATTAGTGTTACTTTATATATAGGAACATTAAATTATTCGACTAATTTGACAATCAAAATGACAAAAGTATAGGTAGTTATATATTATTATTGTACGTGATGCTTGTAAACAATATGACAAGAGAGAGAGAGAGAGAGAAAGAGAGAGAGTATAGAATATTTCAATTAATTTCGCATGCAACTATATGTATACGTTTATCGAGAACGCGCAATCGCACTTCCCATTCAGTTATACGTATACATAACGACATTGTATTTCAATATCGCGTATAAATTTGCCGCTCACGGCCTAATGGCCCTTTAGACACGTCAAATATCAACCAAACTAATTCCAGTTGCCGCAACTGTAATTCCGCAATCATTACAATACCCGACAGACAGAGATTATTAGTCAATCCCAGCAACAACGTAGCACAGCCAGATACGTAAATTCCTCTCTTAGCTCTCTGCAAAGGGACGCGTGAAAATCCGAGATTCCATCAACCCTATACCGTTTAATCAACCGAGACCAACCCCGGGAAACTCTCTTCAAAAGCAGCATATATTCACGAGACCCTAAACTCCATCGCGAACAATCCCTCCGCTCATCCGTGTATACATCCCCACACACATCACCCTTCGCACAACCTACATATACAGCCCTCTTTTGACGAAAATACACCTGTGCTCGCGCACCGGTAGCACCAAGTCAAAGTGCCAAGCGGAGCGCACCGCAATCGATGGACTCTCTCTCTCTCTCTCTCTCTCTCTGCGCCTCTATACCCACGCGGTCGCTCGTTCTCTCTTACTCACTCTGGAGCAACCTGCTAACACACTGCAGACACCTCTCTCTCTCTCTCTCTCTCTCTCTCTCTCTCTCTCTCTCTCGTTCGTTCCGGTATAGTATAGGCAAGGGCCGTTGCACACGCGAGCCTCAACCGCGTGCGGTAGCCATAGCTACTACTACACACGCGCGAATACGGGGTAGGTTATTTACGCGCCGTTAATAAGGCGCCTAGGCAAGGAGGTCTCGCTCGTTATATACCTTTCTACCCCCTGTACAGCAGCACCTCCTGTGCGACTAAACGAGGCTATAGATATATAGAGGTTGTCTTGCCGAAGTATGTATATGTGTGACCGCCTTTTCGACGTCTCTTTCCTTTTGACCCCTTTGACGTCGAGACGTGAGAGGGTATGCCAAAAGTTGGCGGAGTTTCGCACGCGCGCGCGCGCGAAAGCGATCGGAAACTTTTCTCTTTTTTAATGATCAAGAGAGAGAGAACGAAAGGGTGAGAGTGGAGATTCTTGTACCGGGGTTAATGAAGTTCTGTTCTTTATCCTTTGTTTTTTATTTTCTTTTCTGGAAGGGAGATTTCTTAGGGGAGGTAGAATAAGAAAGGAGTAGTGGGTCAAAGGGGTAGCGTGCATTCACGAGACATTTTTAATTGGATTTTCCGGAGGAATTTTACTTATCTGTTTAATTAAACATGGCAGGGATGCCGTCGTCAACGAGGTAGAAAGCTTAAAAGGACGAGATTTTTGTTGGCGATAAGCGCGGAGCATTACCGCTCGTTTTGTTTTTGACAATGTTAATTAAGTGTATGGGAGAATTTTATTATCTGGGTATGAAGTCTTTTGCTGGAATTACAGAATTAATTTGTAAATTAACGTTGTTTTTGTTTTTTCGGTGCATGTTCGCTTTATTTGTAATCGTTTATACAAAATTCTGTGCCGGTTTTTGTTTCTATATATAACCAAATTTATGCAGTATTACATTGTAAAGTTAAAAATACAAAAACAAAATTACTTGGCAATTATAGAGTACTAAAATATACGATGAAAATCACTCTGTGAGAAATCCACCTTATACCAGAGACCATTTTCACATAAAACCAACGAAATTAACATATTATACGCTCGAAGAACGTGACTATTTATAATTCTCAAGTGTCATGCCAACGACCTTGAACACTGCTAAAAAGTCTTCCCAGGACTGTTTCGGTCGAGAGAATGAGCGTTAAGAAGGTTCAAAGAACTAATTCAGTTCCGCAAATGGCCGCAAGCCTCATTACGATGTATTTCCACGGACCATAATTCGTCGATAATACGCGTAAAAAAATATCTGATCCACCGAACAATAGCCACTCTTTTTCTCTCTCTCTCTCTTTCTCTCTCGCATAGTTAACAACTCTCGCGAGTTCTGTTTCTCTTTTTCTTTTGCAAAAAAAAAAGTCGTCTTGGTACACAGACAGACACAGACAGGCGATAACCAATGCTAAACGTCGCGGCTTCTTCTTTCGCACATAAATTTCGCTACGCTACGCTACATACGCGCATTTGAAATTACAAAAGCGAGTTCAAAACTGCCGAGCCTATAATAAATCCTCTTCCCTCTCGACTACTTCGCTTTCATCGAGGGAATCCCTCCGGCTCTTCAATTCTTCACAAACGTGTATATATGTATACGCACGCGCGCGCGGGCGCGCGTTGAATCACACGCATGCGCATTCGCGAGAGAATCCGGAATGCCGTTGAATGATTCAGTTAAAGAGGATTCCGCAGCCGAATCGGGCAGAAATAAAGTTGATGCAAGCAACTCGTTTCTCCTCTCGTATGTATGCGTGCGCAAACGTGTATATACTTTTATATGTGTACGTATATATACGTATACACGTAGAGGAACGTCGTTCGTTGCGACGGCCATTTTAATCGCGAGAGGAGAAGATCCCCGCGTGCATATTTCACGAGCGAGATTCTCTACAACCTCGCAAGATATTTTATTCAATCGCGTTATAAAGTACTCGCGTACGCGCGCGACATCGGAGGATTACTGCGCAAGGAAAAAAAGTTATTAGATTGATGCCACGCGCGCACAAGAGAGAGAGAGAGAGAGAGAGAGAGAGGGACGAAGCGAAGTAGGTGTATATATAGCAAGCGAAGAGGGACCGTGACAAATGGGAATTTAAATGCGCGAGAGTTTAAAGTTTTAACTGAGGACGATGGGTATGGGGTGTACTTTTAAAAGTCGCAACTGTCGCCGTGGAATTTTAATAATGTATAGTGTATATGTATGTATATGAAAAATACATTAAGAGAGTGTATATAACGCTCGTGATGCTACGCGGCAACGATGAAAGGTAGCACACGAGACATTCGGTTGGACAGTAGTAGTAGCAGCAGCAGCAGCAGCAAGTTATGCAAAATCGGTAAAGGTTAATTCCCTTACTTGAAACTCGTAACTAGTTCGCAACTAAAACAATTTTAACCATTACTCGTTTCATTATTGGGTTACTAAAACTGATTTGCAATCCAAACTGTAACCGCTACATAGTCCAATATATGGTCCTGAAAGTTTTTCGACTGCTTCTGTTATATACGATTAGAGAGCACGGAGACGAACGGGGAATGCATAGTATTTTAAAATATTGGTAGTTGAGAATTTAAGATGGATTTAATTGTAACTTTTATGGTTGAGATAATAGAGGGGATGAACAGTGTACAACACTGAGAAAAAAAATTCTTTGGATCAAAGCAAATTTCTTTAACTCAAAGAACTCGTGCCATTGCGGACAATCGGT